>WUAW01008021.1:36806-52955 GCA_017165845.1 Thaumetopoea pityocampa | reverse complement strand
TTGTGTGTGTGTGTGTCTGTGTTTGTGTGTGTGTGTGTGTCACCATTGCATGTATACACTCATGAACCCTTGTGTGCATTAATTATATTTGTTTAATGAACATCCTAATCTAATTGAATCCTAGTTCCGTTCAGTTCATGTAAATAATGTATTTTTATCTTCTATATCTTCTTCTGTCTATTCTATATTATAAAAGAGTATATCTTGAGTGACTGACTGAGTGACTGATCATCTATCAACGCACGGCCCAAACCGCGTTGCACGGCCCAAATTGCGCTATAACTGGTGACCCCTGCACTGAACATCAAGCAGCCTTCCGAAAACTGATACTATGTAACCGTACTATGGCCAGCAATATTGTTGCTACCTTCAATCATAGGAAAAAAAGTAAAATTCAAGAATCCATCAACAGCAGTCCATAGCATACGAGACATCAGCCTCATCAGGACCATACACAACCTTCATATACCGCTACCTGGTTTTTTAGCACGACACTCAACCGGCTCAGTCGACCAACAGTTCATCGCAGTACACGTTCGGAGTGACCGCGGTCCCTCATCCGGCGTGGCGATCTCTGCACATTTAAACTAAGCCACTAATAGTCGACACAACTCGCTCAGGTTCGACTCACCGTAGACTAGTACGCGCATCCTGGCACTTGCAAGTTCACTTCGAGCATGACGCAACAATTCAACATGGATTCTAGACTATCGACCCCCGCTCTAAAAGGGGGAGTGACGTGGCGACCTACTTCACTACATAATACCACATATCATCAACAGATGGCGCAGCTTTTAAATGACGACATTAGAAGTCTGAATCACGCGAATGAAATTTAATAGCGACTTAGAGTATACATGTATAACGTTCCGACATCAACCGTCACGACCTTGGCAAGCCCCGCCAATTATAACACCCGTCTGGTCGGAAGACCTGCCCTTTTCCGATACTGCCACTCCTGCCACACTCCGACCCTATACCTGGTGACGTAACCATCAACGTCATCATGGGTCATCATCATCACGCTATATCAAGTGACTTTTGATGTCCAGTGTCTTTTGACAATCCCACCCTTGAGGGGATGAAAATTGGGATAAAACTTAAAGATGTTAGGATAAAACTTTTCATTTTATCGGCCGTTTCACTTGAGTTGATGCGAATAACCTTTCATTAAAAACATTACACTGAGCATGTGTTTTAGGATTTTTCAAGCTCATGCTTAGGATTGTGCAATGGGGTAAATTTGTAAAATTTGTTGTTAAATTTGTATGGAAAAAATGTTCCATTGTTCTATTAACATCAAACTCGTCGTGAAAATACTCTTAAATCAAAATAATGAGACATGTGTTTCTCAATTTTTTGGATAATCACCCCTAAAGGGCTGAAAGGGTTACAAAATTAAAATGGAACAGAATTTAGATATAGGTATCAATTTCAGGTTATTATGAGATACTGATTACGAATTAAGCCTATTTTTGGAAATTACAACTTCTTAAGGGTTTAAATTGGGGATGAAGGTTTCATGTATATTTTCATCAGAATATTCAGGATTCAAATATTCAAATATTTAGGAGAATCAGTCAGTAAAATATTACTGACTGATTCTCCTGAAAGTTGGAATAAGTACTCTTGAAACAGAATAGACGCAAAATATATAAACATTTGTTTTCAGTTTTTCAAAAATCCGCCGTTTAACTGAAATCGTAATTCTTCGAACGCATTTTTTTTTATTTCTTCGTAGTGCTTACCTTCACCGAAAACGATTAAATAATCCTAATAAAATATAAATAACACACAATATATTTCTGGGGAATCGAGCCAGAGAGAACTTATGACTCGAAAGTACTAAACAAGCGCTCGATCATTTGACTATCCCCACCTTACTTATGAAACTTATAGTCTTACCTATAAAAATATTAAAACATTGGTGCCGATTCTGTTGTAACAGAATTTAACTAAGTGTGGTCCCTCCTTATCTTTTTCTAATATCAAACGCCAAAACGAGATAGCAACCATTTATAGCAAATACCGACTTATGTTTGTGACAAACGGTTCAAAAAAATGTTACGTTTTTTCATATTTTTAATCCTATGTTATATGTATGTTTCGAATCGTGTCTAAATCTTTTAATTCTGATGTTCCTAGACGAAACTGATAGCACCAAAATTGTAGCTATCTCGTTTTGGCGTTTGACATTGGAAAGAGATAGGGAGGAACTAAGTTTGGTTAAGTTTTGTTATACCAGAATTAGCACCATTGAAACATTCCTTAAGCTAATCACTGTTTAAATACTAGGTGAAACTTAATGTTACACTACAGCACAGTTAGCACTTATGCAATTAGATAGCGGTAGCATCGATTTATAAGTCGATCATTAATCCACCAAGTGTTGGCCTCCTACCGATTTTGCGCTTTCCGGTCTATGATCACTACTCACAAAAAGTGTGGACGACTATATGACTATTTTAGTGACACATGGGAAAATTAAAAAAAAACCAAGACTATGTGAAGGAAGACTGACGTAGGGAGAGAATGTATTCGATGAAAATTTCGCGGTGGTCGATACTCAAAATAGCTCCGAGATCTCTTACCTGAATCTCAATGTTGTCTTTCTTCTGTATTGTATTCGATCTCGTCTCAGAAAACTTCTATACTGTCATGATATTTATAGCAACATGAAGCCACTCACGCCGCTGTCACTCTAGGGGTGGCCTCTTCGGTAAAGACCTCTAATCAAAGAGACCCACGTTTTAGAGATCCGCGATATTGGTATCGCAGATGTCTAAATGATGGATGACTGTGTGGGGACCTACTTAATACTTCAATTTGATAATTCTACGAACCGTCTGTGACATTCCTTCTTTGCACTCCTCTCCTGTCTGCTACATTTCAGTGTATAGGTTCAACAACTGAGCCGGTGTTACAGACAGACAAGCGCATTATGACATTTATTAGATTAGCAGGGGGAGTGACTCCCGTGGCCTGGGGGCACGGGCTACACAATGACGCCTGCAGTGTTCAGTGGGTGCAAATATCAGGTAACCGTTGAGCCGTGCCCTCGACGCAGCGGGATATTAGGCATTTGCATGTAAAGGTATCATAAGTCATTATAATTATCAAAAATGTGCGAACCGTTGCAGCCCGCCTGGTATTCCTTGATGTCTTCCAGTTAAGGTTCTGTCTGGTGCGGGAATAATATTACCGTCACTGCACCTCTTCCCATTGCGCCTCGAGAACTGACTGAGGAAGACACCAGGGTAGCAGCATTATCCTGCGATTCATTGAACAGTTACTGCAATCTCCAAGATGTCTACTTAGCGTGGAAATAATGTCCCTCAATTCAATCGTAGCCTAATCAGCAGATTAGGCTACGATTTCTTCATAATGGGTTATCACATATAACTTAATGCTGCTAACATAGATAAGATGGATAAGCATATGATATACTTATTTTTTAGGTATAAGTTATCTTCTTGTATACTACATGTATGTAGGTTTATACTGCTTAAATAGATGGTTATGGTTTGTTTACAAACGTTAGGTTCCTACCTATCTATACTACAAGTCTTATGTATGTAGACCTACCTTTCACAATATGTCTCGTGGTTCACGTTATATTTTAAATTAATAATCAATATAAACTGAAATGCACGGAATTAGCTTCAAAAATATCGATATAAAACTAGAGACAATTCAGTATTCCATTTTAATTTAACTCGCCGCTAGGTGACGCTGCCACGTTTCAACTTTTAAATCGTTCAACGGTTCAGTCGGGTACAGAGACTTATTTATTCCGACATGAACGCCGACGGAATCGCGGGCAACACCTAATCTAATATAAAGTTTTACTGTCATGATATTTAGGCGTAGTCAACAATCCAATACACTTAATAAAATAGAATTTCGTAAGCCTTAGTAGTACTCTTTAAAGTATTAGCTACAAGAAAGCGGTCATCGGTGACATTTAAAACGTCTATTTTCAACTGAAAATAAGGTTTTATGTTACGTAGTAGTAGTTTTTTTATGACTTTTTTTCCTGTCACAGGTATTTCCAGGAGTATATATACATATATACTGCAGTTAACTACAATTGTAACGAAGTTATCTTTATGCAATATAACAACTCAAAATTAATTTTAACATAGGCTAACGATTATTATAGGCTAATTAGTTTAAATAATAGCGACTATACTCCTATATTATGGTTGAGTTTCATGATCATATTTAATTAAATGATAACACAGAAGTGTCAAAATATTTTTATTCCTTCAGATATGCATTCAAAGAATTATCATGTCGTAGTATATGATTTTTCTCGTTATTACACTAACATAGTGTACTCTATATAAATACGTATTATTATTTTACTGTTGTATTTCATTTACAATTTCATTTCCAGTCTATTACATCATAAGAACAAATAAAAAATGCAAATAAAATTTATTTAATGACTTGCTTTTATAATTATTACAACACAGTAAAATGTTGTTTTTTTATGATCGTAATTATATTAACTTATTTATGTGTTCTAATCTTAGCGTTATAGCCAAATCAACTTGGAGACGTTTTTGCATTTGTAGTAGTGTAAGGTTAGCAGATAAATAAATAAACAAATACTTTTTATATTTTTTTTTCTTTATGCGTAGGTACTTAACATTATACACATTAAACGTAATTTAATATGTATAACTACTAACGCTACTTATAAGAGACTGATGCGTGCGAGGCACGCGGTAGCTAGTGCAAACTGATTTATTCCGGTTTTAGTCACTTTGTGTACAAACATCACTACAAACGAAAAAACGTCTCCAAGCTGATTTACCTGTACTGTGGGTCAATAGCTTTTACAAATAACATTTAACAGTATTGGTGGTGCCCAACTTAACAGAGTAACATGAGTATTCAAAACTTAACAATAATACAGATTGGTCTATAATACTATGGATTATTTACAAAATATTAACAATTAAAGGTACGAAGTCGTAAAAACCGTGTCGAATTCTCTTGCTTTTGCGATGTTTAATTTTAATCCCTAACGAATATCGTTAGCTTGGATATTGTTACGGGGAACATCTAGTCAGATCGTATGACAGTTTTGAACAAAATTAAACTTCGTATAAACAAGCAACAAATCTGTACAACGCAGTAATGCTACTGCAAAATGCGATACACATACAGTGTCAAAGTCAATGTCGAGAGATTGCCTCACGATATTTCAAGTATCGAAGCTATCTTTCCGAACGTTTTTATCTAAACTAACGTTCGAATAGCACTGATCAATGTCTCCATTGTCATCTTTTACAATGGATTCAAAGATTGAAATCAAATTATTGAGACCGATGAGGTAGCCATCCTCGTGATTCCCAACCTTCCAAACGGAGTTATGGTCGATGCTGATGTCATCTGGAAGTGGGACGGTTTTAGCAAAATCTATCATCCAGACGGAGGCTTTTCTCTTGTCATGCACGAAGAGAAGTGAACTGCCTATTAGTTCATGTGACCTGAAGAATTGGGATTCTTGTAATGTGTCTCTGATATTCTTCAATCTTTCTAAGTATTTAGGCTGTAACATAACAAAATAAATCGATTATGTATAATGCAAATAAAAGAGAAGAAGAGAAGAAAATTATTTTTCAGACATAAATATGAAGCTTTTAAGATCAAGTTAGTATATAGAGATCAAGTTTAAAAAATTATTCTATTATTATATTATTAAGCATTTCACAGCAGTGTACTGCTGGACATACCTAGGCCTTCTCAAATGATCGCTACACCAAGCGGATATAAGCCGCCTGCATCCACCGATTGCCCGCGACCTTCATTAGGTTATCGATCCACGTAATTAGAAGTCTACCCGCACTACGCTTTCCGGTTCACATATCATTATAGCATATTACATTAACCCAAATCAACATTATGAATTTTATTTGCTTTACCAATAAATCGACATCAGTAATACGTCCTCTATCATAAATGACAACGACAACAATTTTCACTAAAGAAATCTATTTTGTACAAAACAACTAAAGTTTGAGCCTTACCCCAACATTAGGAAAATTGTTTATGAAATCTTTAAATGCTTCAACAATCTGGTCCCTAGTTTTAGTAGTCTTGAAGTCCTTTGAGCTCGTACCGTCTGCCTTCTTCACGCCGTCTATTCTGAAGCCAAGGGTAGAAGTAGAGCTAATTGTCTCCCTCCAGATCATGTACCTGGGTTTTGTCACGCCTTTACTTCTATGTTCTTCTTCTGTAGGTGCTGTAGAATCTATTTGGATCATCTTTTCATACATGTCCTAAAAAGAACCAAACAAAATCATTAGCATAATTTTCTAACCACAAGGTTTTGAGTAGTAAGGTTGTCGATGTAAAATCTAAGTAATTGTGTAATGTGTAGTTGTTATAATTTACCAAAGATATCCCTATAAAAATTTATAATATTTATTTCATCATCATCATCATCATATCAGCCCACAGATATCCACTGCTAGACATAGACCTCCTCTAATGATAGCCACATCGAGCGACTATAAGCCGCCTGCATCCACCGATTGCCCGCGACCTTCACCAGGTCATCGGTCCACCTAGTCGGGGGTCTACCCGCATTACGCTTCCCGGTCCCGGTAATGTTAAACACACAAAATTTATTTAATTATTTAAAAATAATATATTAATGTTTTACTGTTTTCACTGGATCTGAGCTATTGTCTGTAAGTCACGGAATTATCACTTAGCTCAATTTTGTTTCAATCCTGGACTCATTATCGCTTGTGTAAGCAATGTTTCTTCGCCGTTATTATTTTAGCTAATTGAATATAACATTATAATAAACTCGGTCTAGTTGGTTGTAAATTATTCACAGTTAGCCGTTAACTGCATTGAGTCTGCTTATATATATACTATTATAAAATTGTTAAATGTCAAATTTTCAAAAACCAAAGATATTTAAAAACAAACTACTCAGATCGACTAATTAAGGGCTTCTGAAACCAAATCCGTCGATGTTTGTTAGTTTGTTCGAGCTTCATGCAAAAACCAGCAGGTAGATTATGGTTAAACTATTACAGTCTTAAAAATACTATTCCGACTTAAATAATGCGGTATGTTTCATCAAAATCGGTCGAATAGAATTGAAAATACAGCTTGATCCCTGTTTCAGTAGCCGCCATTACGATACGAGAGGTCAAGTAAAAGTGGTTTATGGCTTTTTATGTAAATCATTGACTGCTTCGGTATTTCCCATGTAGCGGAAAACCGTCATGCACGCAGGCGGAGCCGCAGGCAGAAGCTAGTATTATATATTATAGTCGCTCTTTGAACAATGCGTCACACTTCTCTAGAAACATCGATTCCTTCGTTTCGTATTCTGCTGTATTATATATTGTTATTAATAACTTCAAATACTAATTGAGATCGCTATTAAAATTCTTTTTCATATCTATGTATGTTCCTTACAATAGCAAGGTATAAATAGATTATCTTTCATATTATTGACGTAGGTAGAGCTAATTAAACTGAGTTTATCAACTTACATACTCCCTGACATTGTCGGATAAGCATTGAACCGTAATAATAGAACGATAGTGTTGAGATCAAATTAATGAGTGAATACTTTTCTTTATAGGCGTCTTTTACATAAATTTTATAGTAATTGCTTTATTTATAATAATTTGACTATATAATAGATTGATTCAATCCACCAATCAGTAAATAATAACCCAGTAGCTTGTAATAAACCAGTATATCGGTAAATACTACCAGCAGATGCCGGTAAATTATCTTTTTTTTATGAAAATGTAATTTTCTCCTTACGATCTCCAATTCCTCGACCTGCTGATATCCAGTGCAAAACGTAGAAGGCATTTATCGAAGTCTTTATGCTTAGCAGAAGTTTGATTTATCATGGCTATGTTATGATATTATATACAAAAATTAATTTTAGCCATTTACTTTTACAGTCTCTATATACAGTCTTAAAGATCTTACAGTCTTAAATTCAGGTCAGTCAAACAGGTCCAGCAGAATTGAAGATATAGCTTGATCCCTATTTTAGTAGCCGCCGTTAAGGTACGAGAGATCAAGTAAAAGTGGTTCTAAGGCTTTTTATATGAATATATGATTTTGTCAGGATTTCCCATGTAGCGGAAAACCGACATTCATGCGGGCGGATCCGCGGGCAAAAACTAGTCTGATATAAGATCGTTAGATTAGAAATCTCCATGCCTTAAATAATTCATTTGATTATTAACACTTACTTTTCTTAATTTAGTTTTCTCTTTGGCCTTGGCCAATTCTTCTTCTAAGTATGTTCTGACTCCAATCTTGCAGTCCATAACGCACGGGCTATCGAAGTCACTCAGTAGGTCTTGAAGTTGCAGATATACTGTTAGGGATGCTTAGTTAAGGAATAATTTTCGGAGACGAATTTACGATACAAAGTTTGGTCCCTTTCAAAATAAAATGCTTACTTAAAAACGGTGTTCTGTGTTTGTGGATTCCTCATTAATTGCAAGTGCCTGTAGTAGAATAAATGATCAAAGGTGATTTTGATGAAGACGTTGTTGATCATGTCGCGAAATTATCAGTTTTAAGTCGACGTGTGGCAGGAGTGGCAGTATCGGAAAAGGAAAGATATTCCAACCAGACGGGTTTTGTATCTGACGTGGCTTGCCACCGCCCCAACGGTTGATATTGCGATGTGGTTTATACTCGAAGTTGCTATCAAATTTCTACAGCGTGATTCAGCTTTCTATGATAATGTCATCATTTAAGTATTGCGCTAAATAGTACCACACGCTTTTCGAACCGATGAAGCTAATTCTACAATATACGTTAAGATTAAGCGTGAGATGGTAATTTATATATGTGTGGTTTACCGGGTGTAGGGTACATTGCGAAACTTTACTTCTATCTCTTACAACAGTTCAATTGTAAGGTGGTACCTAATATAGGTCAATAATCAAATTAAGGTCGATAATCTAATTAAGGTCTAGGCCAGAGGCTCTCAATTTTTTTTATCTTGTAGACAACTTGTAATGTTTTTCACTTTTGGATAGATCCCAAAATCGTAGTTAAAATAACATTGTTGTAAATTTATTAACTTCAAATGTGTTTTTGACAGTTGGCGTGGACCCCTTGCAGGTCAATGTCGACCCTTGGGAGTCGATATAGACTACTTTGTGTATCAATGGTCTAGGGTAATCAATAAATGCAAGCCGTTCATAGCAGCTTGGTGTGGCAATCATTAGAGGAGGTTTATGTCCGCTAGTGACCATCTGCCGGCTGATATAATGGTGATGGTGGATTTAATTATACTATCACAAAGGATACATTCTCCATCTTCGCAAGTCACTTGTCCTTTGTACTCGGGAACGTAAGGCCGTAGCACATCCTTCATCAGCAACTGCAATTTAAAAGGTGGATACGTTTAAAAAGATGTTTAAGTGCAGTTTCATATATTAACGTGATAACACCAGCCTGGTACAGAGTATTTTCGATGTTTGAAATGTGATATCTTAAGAAATTTTTAAATTTTATAATTATCAAAATTTGGATAACTTTTAGTACCTCTAGTGTTTTAGTACCTCTAGACAAGTCAGACCTGAATTACTAAATAACAGACTGAAGTCGTAAGTTGAGAAAGAATAAGAGATTAAACTAAGTTTAATTGTTAAGCAGTTACAAACTAAAACTACCAGAAACATATTAGTCATTATCTAAATATATTATACAACATACAATTAACTAGTTAATGTCTGTTTTCCACTACATGGGAAATCTCGAAACAATCATAGATTTATATATTCTAGAACCACTTTTAGTTGAGCTCTCATACTTTAAGGGCAGCTACTAAAACAGGGATCAAGCTGTATCTAATTCTACTAGACTGTAGTAATAAATACACGTATACCCACTGACTTTTGTGTGAAGTTCAAACAAACAAATTGGTTGTTGGATTTGATTTCAGAAGCCCTTAATTAGTTGATCTGAGTAGTTTTCTTTTAATATCTTTGATTTACAAAATTTGACATTTAACACAATAGTATAGATGTTATGTAAATAACAGGTTATCTAAAATGGTAACATTATTAACTGGATTGTATTGAGACAATATTACAAGAACGACAAGAAGTGTAACGAGAAGAAGGAAAACAAAAGATTTAATGTGACGGTGAACTATTAAAAGATTAATAAATTATTTTAGAATATACGTCAATGGTATGAGTCAATAGTATCAAGACGTAGCCTTATCTGCACACAACTATCAACAGAGAAATTAGTACGCTCAAATTATAGACACTTAAGTTTGACGTCACACTTTATCTATTATCACTCGACTAAAGTTAATTGTTATAAAATCACTTTATTACGTCAGCACTTTTGACTGATATGGTCAAACTAGGTAGTAGGTCATTAGCGTGTAGTTTTGTGTAAATTGTTTGCTAATTATTTTAAATAATAACAGTTGCATTGTTAGAAGTGGTAATGACATTCAACAAAAATGATTTAATTTCATTGTAATAAAAATATGCATGTCATCCATTGACGTCAATGATGACTTTAGACTAAATAATAATTAACTACTAAATAATAATAATTTTAGACTAAATATAATAACTTAAGTAATTTTCGAATGTAATAGTAGATGGAAACTAAATTCTAAATATTTTAAAATATTAGGGGTAAAACGAGTTTATATGAGAAAATTGAAAAATAATTCTTGTGGATTTCTAAAAACAATGCGATATTTAATAATATACATCAACTATTTAGATATAATGACTTTTGATAAGAAATTTAGCAGTAATATATGAGGAAGACAGCCCTGTTAGCGATCCCAGACTATTGCTGATGAACCCATATTATCGTATAGAAAAAATTATTTTGAATTTAACATATAATTTTTTAAGATAGGTTATGAATATGTATAAATTTAACGAAGTTGTACCTTGTCCACCAGGCATAGTTGACAACAGGTTGTGACCAAGTGAGAAGCGACAAACCAGATTTTTTAAATTTTTTATTCGAAACGAGAAATACTGTTTGCCGCAGATGGCATTTACAGCGTCACCGAACAAGATGGAGAGTGCTAAGTGCAATCCAGCCTTGTGTTAAGGGCTGTGGGGGAGAGAGAATGACTAGCACAAGGGCGTCTCAAGAGAGACTCCAGCCTCGACGTGGGCAGTTGCAGATAGGACGTTTGTCGGTGTTTTAACCCTCGGTACAAAACTGTCCAAATAGCGGCAGAACGCGGCATGTGACGGATATATCTTCAACCGCAGTGGCAGGGTCGTGGTTCGACGGACTTTTTTAATTCTTCACAATTCTACTGTACAATATTATAAAATTGTCAAATAATAGTAGGTGCGCCGCCAGCCGTTGATGTTTGCTTGTTTGTTTGTTCGAGCTTCACGCAAAAACCAAGAGGTAGATATTGCTCAAAATATCACAGTTTTAAAGGTACTATTTCGACTTAAATACTACGGCATGTTTCATAAAAATCGATTGAGCAGAATGGAAGATAGAACTTGATCCCTGTTTTAGTAGTCACCGTTAAGGTACGAGGACTCAAGTAAAATAGTTGTAAGGCCTTTTATATCAATCTGTGATTGTTTCTGGATTTCCTACGTAGCGGAAAACCAACACTCATGCGGGCGGAGCCGCGGGCAAAAGCTAGTGTATTATATTTTTATTTTTCATAACAAATGAACAAAATAGTTCACAAAAAATGTGTTAAAATACCTGCCAATTCTTATAGACAATCCGACAAAATTATGTTTCTCTATTAATAAATAATTATCTATAAAGCTTGTGTGTGGCAAATCCTTTATTTTCTTCTTTTTGAGGAAGAGGTCCATGTGCAGACTCTTCAGGCTGATGATGATGATGATGATGAATAAACCACTTAGAACCGTGACAGGTAAAATACGTTTGCCTTAGTAATATAATGATTGTATATATAATTTTAAATGTCAGCTACAGCCATCAGCCAAAACAATGATACGCACAACTGACTTTTAAAAATTATCTGCGTATTTATAACTAGCTTTTGCCCGCGGCTCCGCTCGCGTGAATGTCGGTTTTCCGCTACATGCGAAATCCCGACACAATCACAGATTTATATAAAAAGTCTAAGAACCACTGTTACTTGTCCTCTCGAACTTTGATGTGGCTACTAAAACAGGGATCAAGCTGTATCTTCAATTCGACTGGAGCGATTTTGATGAAACATGCCGCAGTATTTAAATCGGAATAGTAACTTTAAGGATTGTAATAGTTTAACCAAAATCTATTCGATGGTTTTTGCGTGAAACCCGAACAAACAAACAAACAAACATCGACGGATTCGGTTTTAGAAACCCTTAATTAGTCGATCTGAGTGAGTAGTTTGTTTTTAAATATCTTTGTTTTTTGAAAATCTGAAATTTAACAATTTTATAATAGTATAGAACCTTAGTTCCCAAAATAGTCCAGGTGGACCCCCAGAGACACACGGGAGACTCGACGGGGGTCTACGTTGGCGTAATCGAATTTCCATAGTTAGATCTAATCTTCACATTTTTTTTCGAGTTTTGGGAATATGGTAGAAATGTAGCTGCAGGGGGTCACCGGAATCAGCTAAATTTTGAAAGTGGTCTATGAAAAGAAAAAGTGTGGGAACCTCTGGTATAGAAGATAGATTAATTATCACTTGCTTCAAACGATAAAGAAAAAACTCGTGAAGGAACCGGCATACTTGATATATTTTGTCGACGTTGTGTGAAGTCTGCTAACTCGCACTAGGCCACGGTGGTGGACTATTGCCTAACCCCTCTCAAAATGAGAGGAGGTATAACAGCCCGCCTTTGCCCTGTAGTGGGGTATAAAGCGAACTAACGGTGAGTCTAATAAAAATTATAAGACCAATGTCCAAATCCAAGATAAAACATTTATGTTACCTTAAAACACTTTTCTTCCTGAGGACATAGTTTTTTCAATATAGTCCCTTGGTCAGGTCCTGCCTTGAAGTTGCCTTGGTGCCCGGCGAGCTGGATCCAAGGATACCTCTGCTTCTTGTAGGTTTGGAAGAACGGGGTCCACTGAACGATATTTCGAAGCTTACGCCATCTCTCTGATTGCTGAAATAGAAATATAATATATTTTTAGTATAGTTGACGTATAATATGGAGACCCGGAGAGATACAGTGGTTCGATAATTAGCTGAATAACTGAGAGAGCCTGAGAAAATATATTGTAGATGAGGGATGCAATCAACAGGAAGAAATTTCATGTAAATAACTATGTATAGTCTTCTCATTTGAGTGAGTGGCCTTGTGTGTAATAATGATGAAACCATTTTTTTTTTCATTAAAAATAGACGATAAATATAAAAAGTACAGATACAGTAGCAAGTATATTAGTTTAAACATTTACAGATGCAGACAAGCTTTAAGAAAGTTTTATGCAAAATATTATTTAATGATTATGCACAAATTACACAATAACATATTAAATATATATTCCTAGACAAATAACCTTATTACACGACACTAGATTAAAATGTCCTGGGTTCCATTTTGGTCCCGTACCACTAGATCAGAGGTTCCCAGACTTTTTTCTCATAGATCACTTTAAAATTTAACTGGTTCCGGTGGACCCCCTGCAGCTACATTTCTACCATATTCCCAAAACTCGACAAAAAATGTGAAGGTTAGATCTAACTATGGAAATTTGCGTACACCAACGTAGACCCCCCTCGAGTCTCCCGTGGACCCCTGGGAGTCCACCTGGACCACTTTGGGAACTAAGGCACTAGATTATTTTAAACTTATGTACGGTGTAAATAGTAGACACTAATGTATTGTACTTATCGGAGAAGAAAAACTTCGTGAAGATTCCTACATGCTCATAAGGGTGTGTGAAGTCCACCAACCCGCATTAGGCTAGCATGGTGGACTATGGCCTAATACACCACCTTATCAGGTAGGGCGCGTGTCTCTGTACCGAGAATAAATTAATATGGGCTGCGGATGATGAATGTAGAATTTGTTGTAAATTTTATTAAATCCTAACTAATATTATAAATGCGAATGCTAGTTTGTTTCTTACGCTTTCATAGCTTAACTATTCAACTGAAGTTTTGTATACCCATCGTCAGAGTACAGAGAAGGATATAGGGTACTTTTTGTCTAAAAATAAAACTGTTCCCGACGGCTAGAAATATATATATATATATATATATATATATATATATATATATATATACATATGTATGTATGTATCAAACGCACCTTTTTGCTATTGAATATATAAGCACAATAAACAACAACCATGAATACTTTTATAGTGATACAATGGTCTCCGACACACAACATCATCACCACAACTGACGACGAACTGTACCAACGAAACGATCACCGGCGACGTCACGTTTCAGAACCTCGTCCACGCGTGCACTGGTGAATGGAGCCGTAACATTTACTATATAAACCACTTTATTAATCCACTGACTCACGGGCAGATGATATGTCAGGAGTGACGTCAATGTAAAGCGTCATTGTAATGTCGATCGGAGTGCTTCGTTAGCTGGAAATCCAGTTTTACGATGCGTAGACGAGGCTTTACATAATTCTGTCGAATAAATTTGAAAAGAATCTAATTAGTCATAAAAACTTCCTACGCAAGTTCGCTCTGTCACCTCGGTGATTTGTTCATCTATGATGAAGTCAAACAATTTTTTGAAGAGAAAAATTATACTTTTAATTCTTACAATTTGGGTGACAATATTAAATCACATCATCCCCAGTCCATACTCATCCTTACTACAGGGACATTGACCTCGCCTCATAAAGAGAGGGATTAGACCTCTGGTCAAGTGCGGATGGATCAGCCATAAATATAAATAACTTAAATATAGTTTCATCATCATCCCCAGTCCATATTCGTCCCCACTACAGGGGCACGGACCTCCCCTGATCAGGAGTAGGATTAGACCGTACTCTACCGCGCTGGCCTAGAACGAGTTGGAAGACTTCACACACCCATGCGAGCATGCAGGTTTCCTCACAAAGTTTTCCTTCCCCGTTAAGTACATTGATGTTTACAATGTAGACTGTACATGAATTACAAATAGTAACTCACTGGTACGGGACCGGACCGAACTCAGGAACCTTCGATCGTAAGCCGTGTCTAACACCACTACACCACCAATGCACTATCAATGCATAATTATATTGTTTATCATACTTAAATTTACTTATTCAATTCGAATAATGTTGTTTTGTTGGATTGTTTTTCCAATCTTGACGAGAGATTGCTCCAGTGGTATTGATCGGCTTTTTGAACTAATTAATCCCGGGTTCGAATCCTGGTAGGGACAATCTTTGTGTGATGAGTCCGATTGTTTGTATCCAAATCACGGATGTTTACTTACGTATGTATTAGCTTTTATCTATATAAATATAGTAGTACCTAAGTACCATTAGGTACTTAGTACCTAAATCACAAAGAATACTAATTTGAGGCTAGCTGTTATAGATCGATGTATGTAAAAATAGCCTTAACATTATACCTATATATCATATTGGAAATTTCTGGGCTTTTCGACCAATAGGTACCAACTTCAAACACAAATTGGAATTTAAAAAGAACTGATTTTATCTTTGAACTATTGATGTTTCAATAATTTTATTGAAATACTAGCTTTTGCCCGCGGCTCAGCCCGCATGAGTGTCAATTTTCCGCTACATTGGAAATCCAGAAATAATCATATATTTATATAAAAAGCCTTGGAACCATTTTTACTTGAGCTCTATTCCAACTTGAATACTGCGCCATGTTTCATCAAAATCGATCTAGTAGAAATGAAGACACATACAGTTGATCCCGGTTTTAGTAACCGCCATTAAGGTACAAGAGCTCATGTAAGTGATCTAAGTCTTTTTATATAAATCTGACTGTGTCAGATTTCCCATGTAGCGAAAAACTGACATGAACGCGGGCGGAGTCGCTGGCAAAAGTTAGCAAATAAAATTAAATACTCGAATAATTTTCACTTTAAAAAAAATAAAAAAACGCTGCAAATATTGAGTAAATCTTCAATATAAAAATATCATCATCATCATCATCATTTCAGCCCATAGCTGTCCACTGCTGAACATAGGCCTCTCCAAT
>WUAW01008021.1:25680-36716 GCA_017165845.1 Thaumetopoea pityocampa | reverse complement strand
AAAAATATAACATGATATAATAATGTTATATAAAAATATAACAGTTTAAAATATGTTTTTTAAAAAATGTTTAGAAGTGCCCTTTTTAAACCCCCTAAGAACGACTATTTTTAGCGGTTTATTGCAATTTTCTCAAAAACTATCAAACCTTTTATCAATTTTATTTTTCATCATCTAGTTGATATCTGCTCTAGTTGATAAACCTCTTTTGACATCATAATCAATTACGTGGCCTTAAAACTCACGACACCAGGGCGAATTCGCACTTATGCTGGAAATGGGGCCTCTACTGAAGCGATCAAAAAGCATTTTCAAAGTTAAATCTACTCAGATCTACTAATTAAGGGCTTCTGAAATCAAATCCGTCGTTATTTGTTTGATTGTTTATTTGTTCAAGATTCACGCAAAAACCAGCGGGCAGATTTTAGTTAAACTGTTACAGTCTTAAAGATACTATTCCGAGTTAAATACTGCAGCGTATTCCATCAAAATCGGTCCAATAGAATTGAAGATACAGCTTGATCCTTGTTTTAATTACAGCTTTTAATGTACGAGAGCTCAAGTAAAAGTGATTCAAAGGCTTTTTATATCTATGATTGTTTCGGAATTTCCCGTGTAGCGAAAAACCGACATTCTTTATAGCGGAGTTTCGGACAATAACAAGTTAATTATAAATTATTCAAATGATTTCAAAAAGTCAGAGGTCATCTTGAATTCAAAATCGAGATCTAAAATTTGATTATTTATAATTATAGCACTAGGCTATCACTGATTCATCCGGTAATAATTATTAATTCATTCAAATCAGAAAAGCCTCTTATCCCGTGATATGCTACCTGGCTTATAAATGACGGTACGACTAATGCCATAACTACTACACTACTAAATTTTGAATAGAGCTTAAAAAACACAATGTGAATGCGATGGAAATGCGTTCCTTATGGGGTATCTACGGAGTCACTCTGAGTGATATGCTGAGGAATATCGTGATAAGGGATTAGTGTACGTGGAAATGATGTGGTAACAAGGATCAAGAAAAAAATGATTCTATGATTTGGTCATTTAGAAGGGTTGAATGAGAGTCGATTGACGAAACGAATACACCGGGCAAATGTGAATGGCAGTGTCGAAAGAGGGCGCCCATGAAAACCTATCTTGATCAAATCAACAACTTGCTTCAAACAGATCGAATTCGTAGCACCCTTAACCGACGAAATTGTATGAAAAGTTGTATGGATGTAAATGACGCGAGACAGGTGTGTCAGGATCATAGTATGTGGCGAAGTGTGGTCTCTGCCTAACCTTATACCGGCGTGAGTATATGTATGTATGTAAAACACAATGTATTTAATTATATTTATATATCATATTTAAATTTTTCCTTAATCTATACTATTATAATTATATTAAAATTGTTAAATGTCAAATTTTCAAAAATTACTCACAATATTACTAACCAAATTATTATGCCGAAGTTTTCTCGTTTCATTTTCTAGAAAATAGCCGATTAAATATGACTACGAGGATTCTTATCGAGCGTAATTGCGCAGCGCTGATAATACCCGAATTGATTTATAATTACGCTAGAATGTGTAAAAACTCTTCTTTCCAATTATAATATAAAAAAATCGCATCTACGACGTTTGTTACCCAAGGCGTTGACTCTTTCGTAAAAAAGACGTGGAAATGATTTGCAGGACTGTCAGAGTAATGTCCGAAAGGTCAAACCACCTCGAGTTGGTGGTCCTATCCTTGGCGCTCGGAGTGGCTCATTGTTTCCGATGACGATCCGTTTGCGTTTTGCGTCTCAATTGATTTGACATTGTCCAATGACATTATATGTATTACGGTATTACGAGACTCGGTTTAATTAACACTTGTGTTCTTAATTGAAAACAATGTGTATCCACATAATTAAACGGTATTTATAGTTAGCCATAGTAACTTATACCGAAGTGTGGTGTCAGCGTAATAATAGCGTCATCCGATCTCTTTCCGTGTGCGAGCTTCCATGTGATGGTGCGAGAACCAGCTATAATGAGCAGCAGCATAATTCTTATTATTCAATCAAAATATAATGCAATCTCCAAGATGCTGGCCAAATGTGCAGTTTATAAAAAAACCTTCTTTTTAAAGGTGAAGTTCCATGTCCAACAGTGGACGTCCATGGACTGACGATGGTACACCATTTAAGACACTCAAATTTGTAGACCGCGCACCTAAAAGCGGTAATATAACGGAATAACAGAATACGCAATAATTTCATATTAATATAACGCAATGTACCTTACATTGGTGGTATAGTGGTTACAGATACGACTCACGGTCGAAAGGTTACGGGTTCAATCCCGGTCCCGTACCACTGAGTTATTTTCTAATTCATGTATAATCTACATTGTACACAACGGAGAAGAAAAATTTCGTAAGGAAACCTGCATGTCCGCATGAGCGTGTTAAGTCTACCACCCGCACTAGGTTAGCGTGGTAGACTACGGCCTAATCCCCCTCCTAATCAGGGAGGCATAGACCCCATAATGGAAACAAATATGAACTGGGAATGACGCAATATACATTTACCTAAATGCTTACCTTATAGCCTTTATTTATTTATTTTGGGACCAGTTTTATGTTCGACCCAAATTTAACATCTGATGCGAATTAACATACATTAATAAAATCTGAAGAAAAATAAAGGAGTACAGTATCCTTGACATACTCAGAGGCTATCCAAGAGGTAACATAGAGGCTATCCAAGAGGATATATCTGGAGCTATATGTGACTCCAAAACCACTGTGTTGTTAATATAGGGGATTTTAACGCAGTCGGGAAAATTAAGTGGTGATGAGCTGAAAATTGGCAAATTAGGTAAGGAAAAGCTTAATCAACAAGGGCAACAGCTGGTGGGTTACGTAGAGAAGGAGCTGTGACCAACACGTGGAAATCGTATGAGATGGTAAGAGACATTGGAAATTAACATGAAGCTAGAGAGATGTAGAGCGATGAAATCTACGCTCCGGCGTTTAGCTGTCCAAATCCAGTTCCACAAGAGCTTTCAGCTCGAGCTTCAAAACCACTTCAAATGTTTGAGCAACTGCGTTTTAATAAAAACATCAAGCTACTGAACACTATTGGCATGGTTGAGTAATGAAACATGGCAGTTAGGTAGCAATTCAATGAGACTCAGTCTTCGTATCGTCTTAAAACCCGTTATATGTGACATCATAACTTTAAATACCGTGGGTTTTTAAAGAAATAAAATGTTCGTGATAGATCTGTCTATTGAATAAACTCAGATGATGAAACTGAAGAACGACATTGGCAGAATCATCACTTCTAAGCTAGAGTGACTCGCAGTGAGTTTGAGAGTTTTATCAGCAGCTGTACAAATATACCAATATATTTGGGCTATAACCAAATTTAACACCCGTCTGGACGTAAGATCTTCGCTTTTCTGGTACTGTCACTCCTGCCACACTTTGACCTATAAGTGGTGATATCCCGAAATGGTCATCTACGCCATCACCAACATCACCGTTGGTCATAATCCAGCCATAGTCAGGAACTTAATAAGGCAGAAAATTGCTGTTTTTGTTCATATTCACTGACATTTCGATGGATTGTTTGATTGCGAAATCTTTTATAAAGTGGAAGGTAGAAACTATTGTGTCAAGTACATTAATGACGCACGCATTGGCTTTGACAAATTGTTAACAACTTCAGCGATATCATCTTTTGTATATATTAACTTTTAAATTTTATTAATATTTTATGTCCTTTTAAATGCACACAAATATAATGTTGATGTCAATGTTCAAGTACTACATTGCATTTATTAATTTGTCCTATTTACAGTCGTAACATAACCAAACACATAGGATTGTCTATACTAATCTATATAAATAAATAAAAAAAATGTCTGCCTGTGATTTTGAAATAAAGGCTTTTTCTGAATCCCTTTGCTGTCGATCACGCTCCAGCATGTGATATAGTTATATGCACATAAGCAAATCACAAACGAGCGTTTTTAAATTTTTTGTCTATTTGTATATCCAAGTTAATCTCTAAAACGGCTCAACCAATTTAGGGGAAACATTTATTGCAAAATAGAATAATTTGCAGAGAATAATGTAGTCTACTTTTAATCCCAGAAATGTTAAGGATTGTTGAATAAAAAGTGAATCAATTATGAGCAAAATTAAAATTTTTAGTTACTTGAACGATACTCTTCAAACTGCACTGGAGGAATTCATCTTTGAACAGAACGAAGTTCACGCGGACGACCTGTGGGAAACAGCTATAATTAACTAAAGGAAATGGCTGGTTACAAAACAAAGCAATTATCCGCAGTACAGACAAGAGAATCATCTTCTAATAGTAATTCTTCCTCAATTATCTCTACAACATTTATTTCACTACTTATTAGTGATTTTTAAGAGTCAGAAGTGCATGCTTTTGGTTCGAAGTAGAAATCTAAGACTTGGCAGGCATGGTCATACGAGCACCATTAGGCTGTCACTACTTTTCGATTATAATTAGTAATTATTAAAATTATTTAAATATAAATTTATTTATTGAACTCCACCATTTTATTTTCAGTTCTTGCATTTTTCTGAAATTAGTTCAGTAGAACAGTAGACACAAATAAAAAAAAATCCTATCTTCCTAATATTATAAACTCGAATGTGAGTTTGTTGTGAGTGTGTGTATATAAGATATACCCATTATGTGCTAGCAAGCACCCATTGATGTAACTCACTTCCCTAATATAGAAACAATGGCAATTATGTACATGTTTCAATATACAAATTGATCTATTATATAAATTTGTAAGCCTTCGAGGCCGCGCCGAAAACGCATATCACTGATGATAGTCATTTACTTTAGTCTTTCTTATACTTGGGAAAACCTACGTCACTACTGATAAAATCATTTATCCTTTGTTTTTTTAAAAAAAAGACACCGCATTAGGATTAATTCCTGTGTCGCGGGGCCTTTACAAACATTCAAATATCGGGAACACAGAACACCCAGACTCACCCACAATTTGTAGTTCACACAAAGTTGTTGTCTCGTGTTGGGATCGAACCCACAACACTCGACAGCGCAGTGGACGCTTAAACCACTGCGCCATCTATGCAGTCAGTCCTTTTTTAAATTACCGCTGAACCTATACTACATCTCCACCGATGGTAGTCATTTCATTATCATTTATCATTTTAGCCTTTCTCAATCGATTGTTGAATTTATATTATATATTTGGTAAAACCTACGGCTCCACTGATGATAGTAATTTCATCACAATTTATCATTTTAACCTTCCTCAATCCGCCTCTGAAGATTTACTTGGGAAGACCTACGTCNTCCACTGATGATAGTTATTTCATCACAATTTATCATTTTAACCTTCCTCAATTCGCCTATGAAGATTTACTTGGGAAGACCTACGTCTCCACTGATGATAGTCATTTCATCACAATTTATCATTTTAACCTTCCTCAATCCGCCTCTGAAGATTTACTTGGGAAGACCTACGTCTCCATTGATGATAGTTATTTCATCACAATTTATCATTTTAACCTTCCTCAATCCGCCTCTGAAGATTTACTTGGGAAGACCTACGTCTCCACTGATGATAGTCATTTCATCACAATTTATCATTTTAACCTTCCTCAATCCGCCTCTGAAGATTTACTTGAGAAGACCTACGTCTCCATTGATGATAGTCGTCGTCTAGTCTAGAACTGGTCTGCTACATTCGTCGGCGATTCTTTGACACAGTTCCGAGAAGAGAGACGCAACTATCTCATTGCCATATTAACTTGCTAATTATATTTATATAAATTTTCGACCTATGTCGGTAACGTTAATTCTTATATGGACATTCTCGTTACCGTGTATAGGAGAACTTTAGAGAAATCCCACGCATAACTCAAGACGTCGCCCACTGAAAAAAATTCATATTTTTTCTGTATTACTTGTATAATATAAATATAATATATTATAATATAATATATTGTATAATATATTGACTGCACGGATGGCGCAGTGGTTTAAGCTTCCACTGCGTTGTCGAGTGTTGTGGGTTCGATCCCCACACGGGACAACAACTTTGTTGTAAACCATAAATTGTTGTTCTAAGTCTGGGTGTTCTGCGTTCCCGTTATTTGAATGTTTGTAAAGTCCCCGCGACACAGGAATTAATCCTAATGTGGGAGTTGTCTTTTTAAAAGAAAAATATATATAAATAGAACTCTAAAGGGTCGACTACGCACATGTTATTCCTGATTTTATAGGCGTCCATAGGCTTCATTACCATTCATAGCGTACCATAAGCCTGTTTGCCTCCATCGTGGTATAAAAGACAAAAGAATATCGATGACTCAGCTACAAACGTCCATGTTCACCACAATAATTTTTCTCCAAATACAGGTTCTCGCTACTCGAACGTCATTAATGGTAAACGGGTCCAAATTCCACTGCTCATTAATTCGCTTCTACCGCTACGTCATCGGCGATACGTCATCGCTCCTATATCTCGGTATATTTTATACATACGTCATTTTATACAGTGTTGCGTTCACCGAATAATAGTAATTAACCCGAGCGGCGAAAAATTATTCGAATTATCCTCATGATGAAACTTGTTTATAATAATGCAATTATATATGCGGCTGCCCTGCTGACTACATTCTTGTGTATTGTTTTCGAGTCTTGTGTAGGTCCGTACCTAAATAATTATTATTTGCTATGTGCAGTCGGCATAATAATACCGTCACTCCACATCTTTCCGTGTATGCAGTAAAAAGCAGCTAAGGGATGTACCAGCATAATGGGCAGCAGCGTTGTTCAGTTATCAACATGAACTGCGGTCTGCAACATGCCTGCCAAGCGTAGAGATTATGGCATTTTTAGGTACCAATTATAAGCTAGTTATCATCATCATCCCCAGTCCATATCATCCCCACTACAGGGGCACGGACCTCCCCTGATCAGGAGGGGGATTAGGCCGTAGTCTACCGCGCTGGCTTAGTGCAGATTGGTAGACTTCACACACCCATGCGGGCATGCAGGTTTCCTCGCGAAGTTTTCCTTCTTCGTTAAGTACACTGGTGTCTACAATGTAGACCGTACATGAATTACAAACAATAATTCAGTGGTACAGGACCGGGATTCGAACCTACGACCCTTCAATCGTAAACCGTGTCTAAAACCACTTCACCACCAATGCACCTAGTACAAGCTAGTACTTGACAACAATCCCACCTGATGGTAAGTGGCGATGTATCCTAGGGTAGTAAAATGTACTAACTTAATAAAAACCTATTCACTCTTTTTTTATAGACACCTACATTATAATCGGATGGAAATACTGATTCAGGTAGACTATTCCAATCTTTGGTTGTAGGTATTATGAACGTAGACGTAAATCGCTTCGTATGGTTGGCAAATGTTAATCCGATGTTGATCTGCCGTGCATCTATTAATCCGATGGTGAAAAGGGTATGAGGGAATTAAATCGAGTAATTCCTGCGCACGCTCTCAAAATGTATCCTGTAGGATACTGAACGGCTGGCTACCCTGTGCCTATGCACAAGGCTTTGTAAATTGGTCTCAACCGCGGAAGGGTCACCAATAAGACTCTGCACGCCTCTCCATAGAGTCAAATGCTGCTGGGTGGCGTTTCCCAGTTCGAGCCCATATGTGACAGCAGTACTCCATATACGACCGGACTTGCGCTTTATACAGCATAAATAGCTGACCCGGTGTGATATACCGTCGAACTTTAACTATATCTCACAGCTTTTTAGCAGCTAATTTGGCACTAGGTCTAGTGCCAAATTAGCTGCTAAAAATATGAAATACATGAAATATGCTGCATACAGTCATATGAACGTCCAAAGTTGAGATCAATGTTTTCTTCCTTGGGTTACGAAGAAAATCCTTCATAGGACTTCAGAGGCATCAGACTCGTTAGTTCATTAATTTTTGGAGCAAATTCTCACGTTTTAACATTATGATTGAATATAATGATCTAATCTGATTTAAATATAGATAAATTGTGATTTCAAGTTTTCCATGTCGTGTTTCTTATTAAATATACAGTAGGCAAAAAATATCGGTTACTTTTAAAGAAAAAAAAATAACATAATGAGTTGATCACCCACCTCAAGGTCAAATTGAGAGATCGTACAAATATATTATCAACATCACCTTAGCCCATATTAATGAAGTTCGTTTCGTGTGTAAGAACGCTCTCACATATGAAACGAACTTTATTCCGATTTGTTAATAACACACATCATTAAGTATATCACATCATCATCATATCGTGATGATCCCGTGTAAGTTCACTACTGGACAAGGTCCCCCTTCATAAAAAAGGGGGAATTTGCCGTAACCTCCACGATATTTCTATATCAAATGGCAAACAAATATCATTAAAGACTGTGAAGGAAAACATCAAGAAAACCTATAAGCCTGTGAGATTTTCTCGTTGGCGTGCGAAGTCTACCCGCATTAGGACAACGCGGTGGACTATAACCTAACTCCTCTCATTCTGAGAGATGACCCCAGTACCTAGAGTGGAACAGTACATGGGTTGATACGTTGCTCATTTAACATTACAGAATGTATAACAAAATTATCTTCACTAGTTTAAATATGTACTAATTCAAAATATGTACATATATCAAACTAGCTTTTGCCCTCAGCTACGCCCGCGTGAATGTCGGTTTTGCGCTACATGGCAAATCCCGAAACAATCATAGATTTATATAAAAATCCCAAGTACCACTTTTACTTGAGCTCTCATACCTTAGCGGCGACTACTAAAATAGGGATCTAGTTGTATCTTTAATTCTACTGGATCCATTTTGATGAAACATGTAACAGTGTAATGTATTTAAGTCCGAAGTACCTTTAAGACTGTAACAGTTTGACTCAAATTTACCCGCTAGTATCGCGTGAAGCTCGACGGAAAGCGAGAGTGGTGTGTTAGGATCGTAGTATGTGGCAAACTGTGGTCTATGCCTACCCTTATGGGATACCAGCGTGAGTGTATGTACAATTTTATAATGGTATAGATAGATGTCGAAATTCTAATTTTAAATTTATGTTTAATTTACGTTACTACATACTAAATATGTTGTAACGTACGGCACTTGGTAATTCTACATTGCATACTCGTATATATGGTAATATTTAAATAACATGAATATTTAAGCCTATTTAGTCAATATAAAGCTCAGTACACATTAATGCAGCCTGTTATTTAAAATGATTCTATTCCTTAACATTCATCACAAATGTTATGTAATGATATAATACTATAACATAGGTTCTCAAGGTGGGCGATAAGGCCCTTGTGGACGTTTGAGACTTTCAGGGAGACAGTAGAAGATCCAGAGAAAATTAGGGAACGTTGAGATGGCACAGAAGGATCGTAGGCAAATTGAAAAAAAAAATAATCTCAGAAATACAAAAAATAACACACTAATTGCGCACTAAAGAAAAATTCAAGGTCGTTTATATGTTAATAAAAATAATTCTCAGTATAATTAAGCAGGCGTTTTAATCGCTCTCATTGAAACATTCTTCTTTAAGCTCAGAAATGGGATAGGAGTTATCATATAGTTATCCTGTCTCACGACTATATAATATTGGACGTTTAATTATAATCTCGGCAATAGCTACTTCAGATTCGCTACAGATGGTAAGTAAAAAATATGGTTCTAGAAAAAAAATCTCACAGTGGGCGTTGGGCAAAATAAGGTTAAGAACCTGTGTACTATAATAATGATACTATATGAAAACGTGAGAGGATAATTGATGCTATAATATCATGTTTATTGATGCTATGTTTCATTATCATCATTATCATATTAGATGTTCACAACATAGGCACAATCTAATAAGCGCCACACCAAGCAGCCGCTCGTAACCACGAGCCGCCAGCATCCACCGATTGCCCGAGACGTTAATCAGGCTTCGGTCCACCTATTCGGGGGTCGACCCCCACTACGCTTTCTTGTTCGATGTCGACACTTTAGCAGTTTAGGACCGTTATGTGCTCCGTCCATTGGAATCCTTCAACTTTGGAATCCTTTGAGCCATATCGGTGACTCTACTATGCTATGTTTGAATTAATAAATTTAGTGATAATGAACTAATGGCATCATCTAAGGCATTGATACCCAAAATAATGTATTTTGACCCCCGGGGTCAACGAACTTCACTAGAGTTAGAAATGTACATATTTCACAGTAGGTAGCGCTATATCAGCTGTCAAAAACATATTTAAAGTTGACTTTGCAAAATTCAACATTTGCTAAGCAGGGGTCTACTCAGAACCGAAAAAGATGGCAAGTGGTCTGTGAGATAAAACTGTGGGGTACACTGAGCCATGATCTAGTTCAATCTTGGTACAAGTTTTTAATAAGCGATGCGTCAAAGACTTAAATACTTTTTAACAACCGGTTCTCTGTTCACATACCGATAAAGATATTTAAGAAGTGGCCGCTTAAACGTTGTTTCTTTTTTGTCATAAATTAACAGTGTCTGTTTTTATTTTATAAATGAATATATTGAGATCTGTTCGCGAATTATTATATTCTCTATGTCAAGAGTAAGAGTCAAAAATGTAAAATTTGGAATGTCAAGGCCTCATTATGTCCACTGTCGAACATGGCCACGTGCTCCTTTAAAAGGTAAGATCGGCCATCATGTCCACGCTTGCTAGGCGTTTTGTAGATCTCAGACTTTGATTGAATAACAGGATAACACTGCTGCCCATTATCCTGGAACATCCCCGAGCTACTGGTCAGGGAGTACTCAGTCTTTTAGCCTGTCCGGCAAATAGACTTAAGTATACGGGTAAGCGACACCGGCCCCCCGAGCTACTGGTCAGGGAGTACTTAGTCTTTTAGCCTGTCCGGCAAATAGACTTAAGTACACGGGTAAGCGATCCCGGCCCCCCGAGCTACTGGTCAGGGAGTACTTAGTCTTTCAGCCTGTCCGGCAAATAGACTTAAGTATA
>WUAW01008014.1:23859-39625 GCA_017165845.1 Thaumetopoea pityocampa | reverse complement strand
AAAGAAAAACGTGAGTTTCAGTTCTACAGAAATATGTGGGTATCTTTAAGACAAGACTGAATAGGTTTTTATTAAGCTAAAACATCTTACCACCCTTGGCTACATCACCACTTACCATCGGGTGGGATTTTACTGGCTTAAATATGATTAAAAGCCATACGGCTGACTTTCTTTACAAGTGCATAATCTCGAATTTTTTTATAGACTATATAATATCACGCTTTATGACATTCATAGTGTTTGATGTTTTATAACTTCTATTACGCATACGTTTAAAAATACAGTGAAGCCTTCACTTAATCATAATATAGTCCAACATTCAAAAATATCATTAAAGAAAATTTTCATATTAAATTAAAACAATATTAAATATATTGTAAATTATCTTTAGTAACAAATTGTCATATAACTATAACCGTTAATAATGAATTGTCACATATTTATAACCATTATTAACATATATCTATAACCGTTACTAACATGCATCTATAACCGTTACCGACAAACCGTTATTTTTCTATAACATAATAATCATGTTAATATCGAGAAAATAATCCACAAACCTATTGTGCTTTAGTGCCCTGAGTTTATCAATTTCTGCCAGCAGCACGGCCGTAAACAGCGAGCTAAGACCTCCGGGTACCAATAATAGTGATTGATCGCCGACCGAACGGGAACATAAATTGTGGTCCATTCAATACAAGGACTGCATGTTAAATAAAATTATTTACGAGTAAATAGAGGGAAAACTTCGTGAAGAAACCTGTATGGGTGTGTGAAGTCTACCAACCTGCACCACCCCGCACCAAGGCCAGCGTGATAGACTACGGCCTAATCCTCCTCTCGATCAGGGGAGGTCTGTGAGGACGAATATCGATTAGAGATAATGATGATGAGTAAATATTCAAAAATATAGTATTCAAAATAAAATTTTACATACATACATACATACACTCACGCCGATATCCCATTAGGGTAGGCAGAGACCATAGTACATACTACATACATACATACACTCACGCCTGTTTCCCATTGGGGTAGGCAGAGACCACTTCCTTCCACCTGCTACGATCGTTTGGTGTAACAAAGTGGCTATTCGCAGCCCACATATGTAAGAATAATAGTAATAATAAAATTTTGTAAGAACTAAATTTGGTGCGTGGCGCCGGCATTACAATAGCGTCACTCCATCTCTTCTCGTGGGTGCTGTGAGAGCCAGCTGATGGACACACCAGGATAAAGAGCAGCAGCGTTGTACTGTTAATCAAAACCTCCAAAGCGCCGGCCAAGCGTGGATAGAGATTTTAGCAAATCCCCCTTCTATTCAAGGAGAAGCCTCAAGTCCAGCAGTGGATTTCCAAGGGCTTATGATGATGACGCACTAAGTAGAGTAGAGAAGCAATTAAGTAGAAACTGAAAAGAATAACAATATCTTCTGATCCATACTAATATAGTCGATGTGTGTAAAAATGTCTGTTTGTCATACATTTATGACTTTGGTATACTTTCACAAATGCCTCTGGTAGTCATAAAACGATTAATAGGCAGAAATATAACGTTCTTAAGACGGTGACTTTGGGGACCTCAAATCTCTAAAAAGCCTGACTGGCCCCAGTGGTCTGATCGCATTAGCAGATTTCACACCCCGTCGGGAAATCTCTCATAATGTTTCCCTTCAGCATTTAAAGCGGAATCGTACACACCATCATCATCCCCAGTCCACATTCGTCACCACTACTGGGCACAGACCTCCCCTTATCAAGATAGGGATTAGGCCGTAGTCTACCACCATGCTGGCCTAGTGCGGTTTGATAGATTTTAAACATCTATGCGGGCATGTAGGTCTCTTCACAAAGTTTTTCCTCTCCGTTGAGTACATTGGTATCTACAATGTACGCCGTACTATTAAAATTATTAAATCTATCTGTACTATTATAAATTTTTTAAATGACAAATTTTCAAAAATCAAAGATTTAAAAACGAACTACTCAGATCGACTATTAAGGGCATCTGAAACCGAATCCGTCGATGTTTGTTTGTTTATTTTTTCGGGCTTCACGCGAAAACCAACGGGTAGATTTTAGTTAAACTATTACAGTCTTAAAGGTTATTATACTATTCCGACTTAAGTAATGTGGTATGTTTTATCAAAATCGGTCGAATAGAATTGAAGATACACCTTGATCCCTGTTTTAATAGCTGCCATTATGGTACGAGAGGTCAACTAAAAGTGGTTAGTCTGCTTTTTATATAAATCTATGACTGTGTCTTCCCATGTAGCGGAAAGCCGATATTCACGCGGGCGGAGCCGTGGGCAAAAGCTGGTTAGAATTAACACAGTAGTACGGGACCGGGATCGAACCTACAATAATTTTAATAGCATAATTGTGCGTATACTGTGCCATACATTATACCTTACGTATAAACATCAATATGTGTCGCATATTAATAACGACACAAAACATTAAAACCATTTTATATGTTATGTACTCGTTTCGTTTTGTGAGTACGCGACACAATAGAAAAAGGTCGGCGTTAACGCGTAACCTAACGGCACGAAAGCGACAATGTAACGAATCGTTCAGCCGCGTGAATATTCGCCCGGGAGTGTCGCGACAATACCGCATTCTGCGAGTATTTCATTCGACAGAATGAAAATTCCGTACGCGCAAAAGAGAAGGATTTAACACACTCGTGGATTTCTCACTGTATACAGATATTATTAGGGCCGTCAGCCCACAAACGTCTACCGTATTCCTTGCTCAATACGCCCTTCCTACCTCACCATCATTCCTTTCCTCTTCTAGTGGGAATGCAATAAAGAACATTAACACTTTTGAATCTTATAAAATTGCAGCTTGGCGGTTCGTCACTTGATACGTCTCGTTTACTGTGGGGCCGAAAAGTGGGCCAGGGATAGCCTCTTTGCTCGTAGCAAGTGGACCCTATCAACCCCAGTTCTTCAGTATCCTCGCCTGTCACGCAGGAGACCGGGGTTCGATTCCCCGCCGGAGAATCATGGAAAAAGTTGTCACTGTATGCACGCATATGTACGTTACTGGAAAGGCTAGTTGACTATAGTATACGTCTTTACAACCTTCTTTCGACACAACATAGGGCTCATATTTCGTATCACACCTGTTTGAACTCCTTTCGTGGGAAACTTACTTCTTGTCTTCTTTACGATGCCTACGGTAGCGTAGTCACTCACGCTATCACCCCTGAGTTTACAACTTCGATAGGGCGTCAACGGTATTGTTTAATATACGGTAAATTTACTTACACCGTCTCTAGCGGGTCCGAAGCGGGCAAAGATGCGAAGAAGCCGGAAGGGGGCGTAGTCGGGGTACGTTGCCGGTCCGGTCTGGTGCCCAGCTTGAAAGACAAACACAGCTTCGAACTCTTGATATTTATTTTCAGGAATTCTTCTTAACTTGCATTTTCTAATGTTCGCTGGCTGAGCTGTATTCGAAACATACCGTACATTTTGCAGGCAAAATACTTATTTACAACTTTTACATATAAATTACAACGAACTTATAGAGTAAAAATAGTTTATCAGCCAATGGCAGAGCTTGTCTCGTGTTCTAAGTGTGAGCGAGAGGTGAAAAGATTTTTTGACTATTTCTGCCAGGTTTTAAGTAAATACCAAAATAAAATGATACGCTATACAATTAATTATCGGCCCTATTATATTATAAAATTTTTAAATGTCAAAATTTCTTAAATCAAAGATATTTAAAAACAGGCTATTCAGATCGACTAATTAAGGATTTCTGAAACCAAATCCGTCGATGTTTGTTTATTTCTTTGTTTGTTTGTTCGAGCTTCACGCAAAAACCAGCTGGTAGATTTTGGTCAAACTGTTACTGCGGCATGGTTTATTAAACTCGGTCCAGTAGAATTGAAGATGCAGCTCGTTACCTCTTTTAGTAGCCGCTGTTAAAATACGAGAGGTCAAGTAAAAGTGGTTGTTGACTTTCTATATATGATAAATCTATGATTGTGTCGGGATTTCCCATGTAGCGAAAAATCGACATACACGCGGGCGAAGCCGCAGGAAAATGCCAATGTTTATTTATTTTTATTATTCTAATTAACTTATTCCCTACGAATGCAAGGACTACCGCATCTTTCAAATATCAAAGGTTCGCTGGTAGAAAACTCAATTGTGGGTTAAGCTCGCCTTTGTACATTTATTTTTAATAACCATATTTTTTGTGATTTGTACAATAAAGAATAAAGAATGCATTACAATTAAAGTAGACGCAGCTAACATGCGGTGTCCCACAAACTTAAGGCCTATGTTATTACGTTCATAAAATAAGAAAGGAAACAATATGTTAGCGAGTTTCATTCCGGTTATTACTTGCAACGCGCCGCGAGCCGTGCGAATAAAGCCGACCGGTTCAATACAATAAGAAACGATCCAGAGGACGCCAGTTTTTATCATTCGCGCACATGTGCACCTGGCGACAAGTTTCGGAAGTAGCATTACTCTCTAGAGTACTGATGCTGTAAATAAATCATAGGGTGTAAGAATTTGATGAATTAGTGTTAAGTTTAAAAATTTTCAGAGGAAGTAAAGGATTACTTAGTCTTTTGCTTGTCCGGCAAACAGACTTAACTGTACGGGTAAGCGACCACGGCTTCTCGAGCCACTACTATATCTTCCTACTCATACATTCATACACTCACGCCAATATCCCATAAGGGTAGGCAAAGACCATAGTACATACTACATACATGCAGTCACGCCTCTTCCCCAATTGGGGTAGGCAGATACCACTTCCTTCCACCTGCTACAATCGTTCAATGTATGTGTATAGTGGCTATCCGCAGCCCACATTTCGCCCCCGCGGATAACGAGACGTGACGGGTGGCGAACCACGACGCCGACATTTTATAAGGTTCAAAATTGTTAAAGTTCCTCATTGCGTTCACACGGCCTAGTGGAGACGGAAGGAAAGAGGATGAGGTAGGAAATGGAGCGAGGAATATGGAATTTAGGAAAAGGACTATAGGATACTAGCTTTTGCCCGCGGCTTCGTCCGCGTGAATGTCAGTTTTCCGCTACTTGGGAAATCCCGACACAATCATAGATTTATATAAAAAGCCTTAGAACCACTTTTACTTGACTTCTGGTACCTTAACGGCGGTTACTTTAAACAGGGATCAAGCTGTATCTTCAATTCTACTGGACCGATTTTGATAAAAAATGCCGCCTTATTTAAGTTGGAATAGTACCTTTGTTAGTATAATAGTTCAACCAAAATCTACCCACCGGTTTTTGCGTGAAGCCCGAACAAACAAACAAACATCGACGGATTTGGTTACAGAAGCCCTTAATTATCGATCTGAGTAGTTTGTTTTTAAATATCTTTTGTTTTTGAAAATTTGACATTTAACAATTTTATAATAGTATAGATAGATAGGATACTACTATCTCGGAAGGATTAGGATTAGATAGTACTTTTAGTTCTTCCTGCTCCTTCTGAGATAATAGTATATCCTATAGTCCTTTTCTCAAATTCCATATTCCTTGCTCAATACACCTTTTCTACCTCACCCTCCACCAAGCCCGTGGCTACCGCGCCGATAGCTGCTTGGCTAAACCGGGACCTGGGACTATAGCATGGACCGGTAGACCCAAGATGATGGCTAACCTCACCCAAGCATGCGAGGCTCTGTTTGGGCGGACCTGTTTTACCCTTACTTTTCGTGGGAACGCAATGAGGAACTTTAATACTTTTGAATCTTATAAAATGGCGGCGTCGTGGTTCGCCACCCGAGACGTCTTGTATCCCGCGGAGGTAAATAGTAGGCTACGGATTGCTACTTTGCTCGTACCAAGTGGAAAGTAGTAGTCATCATTTCATCTGTAGTTTAGTGGTCAGTATCCCTGCCTAACACAAGGGAGACCGGGATTCGATACCCCGCCGGAAAGCTACGAAAAAGGCGTGATTATATGGTATGTATGTAGAAATTTTAGAGTTTCTTACAATTGTAAATTTATCATCATAATGAACACGTCTACTGGCACACTACAGCTCTCCCCTCAGAATGAGTGGCGATGTGCCATACCCCACCACGTTGCCCTAATGCGGGTCGGCAGACTTGACACGTCGTCGAGAAAATCTCCCAGCCATGCAAGTCTCCTCGCGATATTTTGCTTTACCGTTTGAAACGAGTAATGATTTCGTAAATTCAGAGGTGCACACCTTGGATTCGAACTTGGCAGTGCATAGTCATACCACTACTTCTAATTATACAGTACATGAACATATATTTTTAAACGTACATAATCATTATAATTGTTACGATATATACTATACTGTACTGATATTTTAGCATTTTTAGATTTTATTTTTATTTTATATGATTATTTTAATAGGAAATAATTAGATCCTAGTTATTAATTTATTTATAAATTTATACACAATGTGCTATCGCACTTATCATCTAAGGCCTTCTCTATCAGTAAAACTTGGTGATGCTGAGATTAGGTATAAATTAGATGTATTATTCAAAATAAATAACTAAAATAAAATAAAAATAATAAGAATAGAAATAATATAAATAGTAATGAAATAATAATAAATATATTATGATTTTCTCTTCTAAGCTCCAGGAGAGTCGTCTGAGATGGTTCGGTCAGGTAATGCGCCGGCCCAGAGACTACGTCGGTAGGAGATGCCTCGATATGGCTGTCCTTGGAGCACGATCTCGGGGCCCTAAGAAACACTGGCTGGATGTTGTGACCAAGGACATGGAAGCCAACGGACTTACGATTCAGGATGTCAAAAACCGAGTAAAGTGGAGGAAATTTAGTAGGAAGGCGGACTCCAGCAATAGAAGCAGGGATTAATAACGCCAAGAAGAAGAATAAGAAGATAAATGTGGGCTATAGTATTTCCACTAAAAACCTCCATTATTTTACTCTACACAATACTCGAGTACAATATTTTATCATAGTACACCTTAACTAGGAAGCCGGCGCAACGAGGCGGTCGTTAAGGATATTAGACGCCCGTAACGGGCGTTCGTGTAACGCTCACCGTGGAAGAGTTAAAACTGCTGTCAAAAACACTGGTGTAAATTCTGCTGCTAAATTTAGGCTATCCCTATCTTTTGCTAATGCCAAACGCCAAAATGAGATAGCAACAATTTTGACGCTGTCAGTTTAGACACGTCAAAATTAAGTTCTATACACAAATTTAGACGTGACCTCGGTACACGCCGATTAAAGATACGCAAAAACATTTTTTTGCATATTTTGACAGAAATGTATGTTGATAGTCCCTAAAAATGTTTAGTGTCTCATTTTGGTGTTTGTCATTAGAAAAAGATAGGGAGAGCCTAAATTTCGATTGTGTTACATCAGAATTGACACTACTATATAGTAAATGTATATAAGCTTCGGATTTAGTTCACCACTGATGCTACTCAATGTCCTAGGTAAAGGCCAACAATCATTCTGTTCAAACAGTTGCTTTGTTGTCGTCATCATCACCAACAGCCTGTGAGAGCCTGTGAGAAAAGAAGGAGGAATTTGCCATAATGTCCACACTTGGCAAAAGTCTTGAAGATCGCAGTAGACTCAGATCGAATAACAGGACAACGTTGCGGCCCATTATCCTGGTATCATAGATAAAACAGCTTCCACAACATTCTATAACTTTATTGAGTCTAATCTGCTTATGACGCATAAACCGCTGACTAATTAAATATCATGTTTGAAATTCGAATTTATTTAAAATTCCATTTATCGTTAATTAAACAGTGCATTAGTAAACAGTGCATTAATAAAAAAAAAAACTGTATCCACATTTTAAAAAAGACCACGATTCAATAGAAAATGAACAAAGCCATTGTACAAACTAACTTAAGTTGTTCAACCACAAAGGAGCCTCGCAATTTATTTTTAAAAGTAGCTCAAACAATTCTAAGCTAAACAGCATTGGCACAGTGGCCATATGGATCTAGCCCCGAGGCTTCCACTTCAAATCGATTTGGCTACTGCTTGACCCGTTCGCCACTGCGACGTGCAGCCGAAGAGTTTCTCAAGTACGCTGTTCATTGCGGTCTAAAGACTTTTTATCCAATCTTTGCTCGCAGATAATAATATATTATGCCTTATATAAAGGACTGCGTTATCTAATATCCTTCTTGTCTTATTATACGGGTGTGTGTGAATACTAGCTTTTACCGCCGGCTCAGCCCATGTACATATCAGTTTTCCGCTACATGGGAAATCAAAAACAATCATAGATTTTTATAAAAAGCCTTTAAACCACTTTCAAAAAATCTGCTCTAAAAATGCACTAAAAAGTAAAAAATAATTACGTTATTCATTTAATTCAATTAATAAAAAATCACAATCAATTTACTGCGACAATAAGACATAATTAATTGAAGTAAATGAATAACGTAATTATTTTTTATTGTCTAATGCATTTTTATCGTAGATTTGTTTGAAGTTGGTTTTGTTTTTTGTTAAAAAAGTTTTATTTCTTGCTTTTCAGTAATATTACCTTCTGTGTCTAACTTGTTTACCCATTACGAATATGGATAGACCTATTAAACGCGCTGCCTATGTAAAGAAGCGTCGTTTAAATGAGACGAGCGTAGAAAAGTGAAAACGCCTATTTCAAACTAGGAAATCTACATCCAAAGCAATTTCAAGAGAGACTAGTGAAATGTATGAAAAGAAACTTTCCGAAATGCGAGCTTATTACTATAAGCCCGCATTATGATGTAGTTTTTTTACTAAAATTATTAAACAGTTAAAATATTGAAAGGCGTGCCCACCGTTTCAGATTAATTCGCGAACGTATTTCCAATGAAACGCAAAATCAACTCGCACACCATTTTAGCTTGGTCCATAAGTATCTATCCAACAAGACGGAAGATCAACCTGCTCACCGTCTCAGCTTGATTCACGAGCGTCTATCCAATGGCACGGAGGAGCAGCGTGCCCACCGCCTGGGCCGCAGTGCATCTCATGACAATTCCATTAAACCTAAATATGGCTAGGTTACTTTATTTTATGACGAAATTCCTACGTCTACCTTCCATAATCGTGCTCTCCGTCGTTAAGGAGTTCGGTAAGGAGTACCTACCTAGTGTTGGATTGTCATAAACCTACCAATGTTTCTTTCACTAAACATTTTTCTAACCGATTTTCAGTAGTTTCCTGGTATATCTTCGGAATTCAAGGTCCAGTGCCCATAAAAATAAAATTGAGAATAAAATTGCCTTTGAGAATGTCCCCTTTCTAACACAAAAACAAAAATTTTTAAGATTGGTTTATAAACGACGAAATTATGGGGTAACAAACATAAAAAAATACAACCGAATTGAGAACCTCCTCCTTTTTTGCAGTTGGTTAAAACGTCTTATAAATGCCATAAATTAACTCATATATTAAAATAATTGATCCACGATTGTATTATAAAAAGTAGGTTTCTCTTTATTCTTTTGAAAAAAATAATATGTGATAATATTATTAGGCGCGTGATTGGCTTCTTAATACTGGCACATATCACGTGGCAGGTTTTCGGCAGTGAAAATGTTAATCACGATAATACTATAATTTATACTAGTACCTTGATAATGTAAAAAATAAAACTTGTTGAAAAAAAAAACATATATTTAGAAAACCAGCAATGTACTCGAAACACCTTAAGAATCACGTTTTAATGCATCAAGTTGTGAGGCAGGAACATCCGCCGTAGTCAAGTAGCAAAATCAGTGGAACCATGCCAATAGCCCGCGACATATGTCCTCCGTCTTTCTTCATTCACGTGCAATTTTCAAAGAGAGGCTGCCTGATCGTTTCGACATCAAATACTAGTACTACTATAAAATTATTAAATGTAAAATTTTCAAAAATCACAGATATTTAACAACAAACTACTCAGATGGACTAATTAAGAGCTTCTGAAACCAAATCCGTCGATGTTTGTTTGTTTGAGCTTCACGCAAAAACCAGCGGGTAGATTTTGGTTAAACTGTTACAGTTTTTAAGGTACTATTCAGATTTAAATATTGCGGCATGTATCAATATTGGTCCAATAGAATTGAAGATACAGTATGATCCCTGTGTTAATAACAGCCGTTAGGTACGACGAGTCAAGTAAAAGTGGTTCTAAGACGTTTTATATAAATCTATGATTTTGTCGGGATTTCCCATATAGCAAAAAACCGACATTCACGGGGACGAAGTCGCGGACAATATTTATTTTTAATTTTGTATTTTGTCTAATATTTTGTATTCTGCTGCGTGGCGCCGACATATTAGCGTCACTCCATCTCTTCCTGTGGATGCTGTAAGAACTGGATACACCAGCATAATGGGCAGCTCGTGGCTCCGTCCGCATGAAGGTCGATTTTCCGCTACAAAGGAGATCCCGGAACAATCATAGATTTATATAAAAAGCCTTAGAACCACTTTTACTTGAACTCTCGTACCTTAACGGCGACTACTAAAACAGGGATCAAGCTGTATCTTCAATTCTACTGGTCTGATAGTGATAAAACATGGCGCAGTATTGCAGTCGGAATAGTACCTTTAAGACTGTAACAGTTTGACTAAAATCTGCTTTTCTAAAAACTAAATCTCTGGTTTTCGCGTGAATATCGAACAAATAAACAAACAAACATCGACAGGTTTAATTTCAGAAATCATTAAAGTCGGGTTGAGTAGTTTTTTTTTTAAATATTTTTGACTTACAGAATTTGACATCTAATAATTTTATAATATAATATATTAGTATAGACAGATTATATCTAAAGGTGGATTCACGTACAAACAACTCACATGCTTTAACTTTGAACGTTTCGCGGGTAGTTGTCAACCTGAAAATAAATTAAGCCTTCAATCAACTTGACAGATTTGATATATGAAATTCAAATTCTTTATCGCGAACGTATGTGGGTGATTGATTAATGCTGTTACAAATTACCAAATGGTCATGAATTATTTAAATAAATTAATATTGCGAGATTATTAACATAATATTTTGAAGAATTAGACATATGAAATCCGTCTGCTCAGTCTATATTCGTCTCCACTATAAAGACATGGAGCTCTCTTAATCAGGAGATGAATTAGGCCGTAGTCTACCACACTGTCCTAGTGCGGGTTGGTAAACTTCACATACCTATGCGGGCGCGCAGTTTTCGTGCATCGTATAAAGAACTACTAGAAGACAAATGCTCTATATAACAACAATATATGTTATACAGAGTAAAAATATTACAAATACCATATTTAGAGATAACTAGCTTTTTCCCGCGGCTTCGCCCGCGTGATTGTCAGTTTTTGGCTACACGAGAAATCCCGAAACAATAACAGATTTATATAAAACGCCTTAGAACCACTTTTAATTGAGCTCTCGTTCCGTAACTGCGGTTAATAAAACAGGGATCAAGCTGTATCTTCAATTATACTAGACCGATTTTGATGAAACATGCCGGGGTATTTAAGTCAGAATAGTATCTGTAAGACTGTAACAGCTTGACCAAAATCTACCAGCTGTTTTTTGCATGAAGCTCGAACGAAGAAACAAACAAGCAAATATATAAGATACAAAAGTCATCACAAAATTTAAATCTTACTTCACATGTAAGCAATTATTATTTAAATTATTATCAATTATATCAGAAATTTCAGTTAAATCACCCAAAACTCGATAAAACTGTTTATGTTAAGTGAGCTATATAATTTAACAAGACAAACATTCTTCGACACGGTACTAGATTTTATTTATTAATAACCTTGTAATAAATATTATAGCATCTTTATTCTGAGTTAAAAGCTCATTAGAAATATTGACATTCGATAATGTGATATTAACAGATTGTGGATTCAATTTAAAAAGTAATCAGTATTATATTACATACATACAACAGTCACGCCTCTTTCCCATTGGGGTAAACAGAGACCGCTTCTTTCCACTTGCTACGATCGTTTATGTATGTAGCAAAGTAGATATCTGCAGCCTACAGTTTGTGCCCGTGGGCAACGAGACGTGTTGGGTGGCGAACCACTTCGCCGCCATTTTATAAGGTTCAAAAGTGTTTAAATGTCCTCATTGCCTACCCACGGTTTAGTGGAGAAAAAAGGAAAAAGGATGAGGTAGGGAAAGTGAGTAGGGACAAGGAATATGGAATTTAGGAAAAGGACTATAGTGTATAGGATACTACTATCTCGGAAGGAGTAGGAAGAAACAGTAGTAGCTCGGGGGGCCGGGGTCGCTTACCCGTGTACTTAAGTCTATTGGCCGGACAGACTGAAAGACGAAGTACTCCCTGACCTAAGTATCATATTTCTGTATATCATCAGTATTATATTTCTGAGACTAACCCTGAGGCTTTCGCACCATTAAATGTCTTCGCTAATATTATTATATATTTATATTCGTGGCGTTATATGTATATTTAATGATAATAATAATAATAAGATTGTGTATACTTTTCGCACACATTTATCTGGCCCTAAATAAGAATTATTTGATTCTTAAGTACTAGACAACTATGTACTTACTGATATAGATAAATACTAATTTGTGAGGAAACTTGCACGCATTGCATGAGTGCGTCAAGTCTACCATCCCACATTAAGCCAACGTGGTAGGTCACGGCCTAATTCCCTTTCTAATTAGGGGAGGTCTATGCCTCTGTAGTGGGGACGAATATGAACTTTGGAAGATTAAGACGATTCAATTAAATTTCGCCGGTAAAAAATGAAACACCATTTATTAGGTAACAGATTAATGTATTAACTTGATTCAAGGAAGAAGTCAGTCTAAAATTCTAGATATTTTATTTATAATAATATATTTATAATAAACTATCTTTTGCCCGCGGCTCCGCCCGCGTGAATGTCAGTTTTCCGCTACATGGGAATTCCCGAGACAATTGTAAATTTATATAAAAAGCCTTAGGTCCACTTTTACTTGACCTCCCGTACTTTAACGGCGGCTACTGAAACAGGGATCAAGCTGTATCTTCAATTCTACTGGACCGATTTTGACGAAACATGCCGCTGTATTTAAGTAGTACCTTTAAGACTGTAACAGTTTAACCAAAATCTACCAGCTGATTTTTTGAACAAACAAACATCGACGAATTCGGTTTCAGAAGCCCTTAATTAGTTGATCTGAGTAGTTTGTTTTTAAATATCTTTGATTTTTGAAAATTTGAGATTTAACAATTTTATAATAGTATAGATAGTAGTAGTACGTTACTACTAATAATATACTAGTAATATATTATTAATAAATAATAATACGCAATGAGGCATTTTAACGCTTTGAACCTTAAAATGGCGGCGTCGTGGTTCGCCACCCGACACGTCTCGTTTCCCGCGGGGGCGAAAAGTGGGCTACGGATAGCCGCCTTGCTTGTAGCAAGTGGAAAGAAGTGGTCACTGCCTACCCCAATTCTTCGGTAGTATAGTGGTCAGTATACCCGCCTGTAACACGGGAGACCGGGGTTCGATTCCCCGCCGGAGAGCCAGGCAAAAGGGCGTGAGTGTATGTATGTAAATAATAGTACTGCCACTCGTACGATACTAACGGAACTAATACAAAAAACAGTACTTAATTATGTAGGTAATTAGCTAAATTATGTAGGTAATTCTCTAAATTATGTAGGTAATTAGCTAAATTATGTAGGTAATTAGCTAAATTATGTAGGTAATTAGCTAAATTATGTAGTTAATTAGATAAATTATGTAGGTAAATAGCTAAATTATGTAAGTAATTAGCTAAATATAGAATTTTATGATTCAAATATTAAAGACAAGACATCGTAGATATCGCTATGTGACAATGATGTAAAGATCCACGTATCGATCCGATCGATTCAAAATATCTAAGACTCTGTTACAAATATTCGAGCTTATCTATCACACAAAGTTTGTCCTTACTGGGATTCGAACCCGAGACCAGTTGGCACAAGAAGCAAAGTATCTACAAGTTTGAAAGTTTTCCCATTATGAGTATTGTTAAGAATATTCTAACATTACTATGCATTTAAGGAAGCCTTTAAGATAATAATATCAATTCCGATGTAACAAAATTCCGTCTCTCCTCTCTTTTTTTAATACCAAACATCAAAACGAGACAGAAGATATTTTTAGCGAGTACTAAACTACATTTCTGTCAAAAGATACAACAAACTTGCGTTTTTGAGTATAATTTAATCATCATGTTCCGAGATCACGTCTAAATTTGTATGTAGAACTTAATTTTGACGCATCTAAACAAAACTGACAGCGCTAAAATTATTGCTATCTCGTTTTGGCGTTTGCCATTAGAAAAGGATAGGAGAATCTAAATTTAGCTGTATTACAGCATAATAGACTAGAATTCTCTTAGGAAATCATAAACTTGTCGACAGCTACCACTGTGGTTGAAATATCTTCACATCAATTTGTCCCTGAAGAGAGGTATAAACTTAAATCCTCCAACCGCAACAGACATTCTGATCTGCAAGCGGTGATGGATAAACAAAAGTCTTTATCGTCTTGTTAGCTTGTAACACTTCTATATGATATCCAATTGTTTATTTCGAAGGAGGCCTGTAACTCAGGTGCATATTTGATGAGGGGAATGCGGTCTGGTGTGCCTCATAAGGTTTATTATGAGGCTTATGCTCCGAGCTTAGGGAGCGGCCGACCCTTGCGGATTTTCATTTATAATTATTATAGCGGTAAGTTATTACAACGCACCTTTGCCTATGAATTTTAACTACGAGAAAAAAAAAAGTGTATTTTAATAATGCTTACCTACAGAGTCATGTTAACGTGGTAGTTTGTTCAATTTAGGTTTTTTTCTGAACCGTTGAAGACATCGTAATTCAAAATATCTTTTTTCCTTAATTAGATGAAAATAAAATATGCCCAGGTGTGTGGCGCCGATAGATAAGAAATCGAGATAAGAGAATGGCTGTCGAGATAAGAAGTTTGAGAAGTATAGCTGTAGTGAATCTGAATTATATAAGCTTTATCCTATAATATTTTTTATTATATTATATATAATCTGAGAGTGTGTCACACTCTCAGATTATAGAATTCCCATAAGCCCCCCACAACTCCTGCTAACGGCCAGTGTTAATCGGGTCTCACTATTTTACGTGTCTTCCGAAATACGAAGAAGCGATCGTAAATTAGCGCGCCAGTCGAGAATCGAACCCGAGACCTTTCGATTCAGCGATTTGGGATGAGGACTTTTGTAGTTGACTTGAGGTCTTTACCATGACTCTCAAAGAAAGAAGCATGGTTTATGATTTTATATTTAATGGTAATTATGCTATTAATTTCTACAGTTTTTTCATTTTTACTCAGGAACAAGTCTACTAACCCGCACTACGCCAGCGCGATAGACTACAGATTAATCCATCTCCAGATCTGGAGAGATCCATGCCCCTGTACTGGAGACGAATTGGGAGCCCGTTTTAGGTATAAAAATACACTATAATATTTAATATTCTTTGAGAAGACTTCCATTTGCCAATAAAAGACCAATCGAAATTAGTTCAGCCGTAGCCACATTTTAATCGGAGGGAAACACTGACGCCGGCAGACTATTCCAGTCCTTAGCTGTAAGCATTAAGAACGAAGAAGCAAAACGTTTAGTACGGATGGTCGGAACATCGACCAGGTAGGGATGATAACCCACTGTATATAGTCGTCCGATGATGGAAGGGAGCTGGAGGAACTATATCGTGTAATTCCTGTGCACACTCTCCAAAATGA
>WUAW01008013.1:31394-42030 GCA_017165845.1 Thaumetopoea pityocampa | reverse complement strand
ACTCAGTGGTACGAGACCGGGATTCGAACCCACGACCCTTCGATCATAAGCCGTCTCCACCAATGCACCTATTTACTTGCACCAATGCACTTATTTGATAAAATTTTATTAAATTGTTATTAACGTGAAAAAATCCTGTTTTATCACCTGCCGAAAGCACAACTCAACAAATTATCGTTGTTTAAAACTGGGGTGGTGCGTCACACAAACAATCAAGGGTGTGTGTCGTCGAACTTCGATCATGTCAAATTCTCAAGTGTATAATAATATACTCACGAAGGAAGTGCCTTGTGGTGCATCTACCTTGTAAGGTAGACGCAAAATACTCTAACGGCTGTCACGACCAGTTCATTGTTTCGACACTGTTGTAGGAACAATGTTACATCTACAAAATGCCTACTTTACAGGAGAGCAGTTTAAAGTTTTGCACTCGTATATCTCTTCATATTTTTTCCTCAAATGTTTGAATTAAAATAATTTACAATCAGCATACAAAAATATGCAGAGATACGAGTCCAGAACTTTAAACTGTTCTCCCGTAAAGTAGTCATTTTGTAGACGTGACAATGTTCTACGACAGTGTCGATTTATTACCCTAACAGGTACGAATAGGATATTACCACAATAGTTTTCTTACCATTCTCCAAAAATGTTTTTGCGTCTGTTCTGTTCCCTACTACAATAATAGGATCCACAGCCAGACCTAAACTTGGATTGCGTCTTACGTATTCCTTAGCAACTTCGAAAGCTTTCTCTGCTAAGGCATTGCTCTCCTCGTTGATCAATACTGAGAAATGAAATTATTAAATTCAACAGTTAAACAGATAAATCTTATAATAAAGACGATATACCTAACATTACTACATATTTAGGTAAATGTACCGTACACTGATACAGAATCTGCCCCCCTAGCCATGTTAACATTCGAAAATCGTTATCGCTAATAGAAACGAAAAAAAATGTATTGGAATAACATTTCTAAGCGCCAAGTCACCCGTGACTTATCGATTACAAATGTCATTCAATACATTTTTTTGTTTCTATTAGCGATAACGATTGTCGAATGTCAACTTGGCTAGGGGGCTGGTAATGAACACCAGGATTAGGTTTACTCAATTACTTATAAGTTAGTAATATTGTTAGGAAGACCCTTATCGTAAATAGATAATGTATCTATCAAATAAATCTATCTATACATATTTTTTAATAGCAATAAAAGCTTTCCACACACTTGCATACGTAAGTTTTTAAAATAGATATATGTATCTCTGAATCATTTTGTTCGTACAGCCATTAGGCAACAACTCGTACAAAAATTTGAAAAGTAGCAACCGGTCGAACGAGGCGATGGTTGAAATTTTAAAAACATGTTAAAAACTCACGGGTAATGAATAAATTGTGAGAAAGAAAACCCCAAATATCTATTATCACAGGACACTCATTTTTTTAGTGCTGGAATATACCTATCAGCGTATTCTGCTATTGAGCTAATAATATAATCTTTGTAATATTTTTTTAAACGAAATGTATAGAGAAGTAGAATGTTCGCATTCAAAGTCACAGAACTTTTGTTCTGTGTTCAAAGCAAATATTTCCAGTGAATACTTAAACATCGGCATTGTAATCATTAGTTTTAATTTTTTAATAAATTTAACTGTACCAACCGGGTGAGCGCGACCGTATCTGACACCTGCATGACAGAGGGTCATTACCCAGGCGTTTTTAATTGCTGACAGTTAATAAAGACTAACTGTATAAAAAAAATAATTCACTTACACACATTTATGTTTTGAGTAGTTTGAGAAATCGTAACATGAAAAAATGAAAATAGTATTATGATTATATTCCAAGACATTTTTTAAACTATTTTAACTCATCCCTATTTTCCATCCATTAACTGGCTTCTGAGCCACCTTACAACTAACTGACGGTGTCTCAACCCCATGTGTACTAAATAGTTACCAAGGAGACATTTCTGACCTTGTCTGGACTAGTATTATTGATGTACTTATTGGTTATGTTCATCGCTAACAAGTATTTATACTACACAATATAAACGAGCTTTTGTGGTAAGTACGACTTCATACGCGATTTGTATTTCAAATAACACAAACATAGTAACTAGGTGATTACTATGTTATATAAATTGTCAACCCCTTTTTTACGAGTGGATAATGCTCTCATTCCGAAAACGCGCTGTACGCGACCATTGAGGTTCTAATGTGCGAGGATGAACTTCCTCCCGATGGCGAGCAGTGCGGTGGTAGAATGACTGTGGGCATCATGTCAAACAACTTCTCAGAACACAAGCCATTGTACAAGCGGTAGAACACACATAAGGAGGCGAAATCTCTCCTTAAAGGTTTGATATCGCTTGTAAGTTTGGGATCACCGATAATTCTCATAGCTTATCTTTGAGCTGAGTCAAAGCTGGCATCCAGGTGGACCTGCCCAGCGATGACAAAAATACCCCAAATGGGGCCGGACTTGCGTTTTATATAATGCTTTTCGTACTCTTGGCAACATTGCATACGACGGCGACGTTATTCGATTGCTAACATTAAAAAGAAGTAATTGTGTTGATTTCTTAATCATCAAACTGTTGGTTATCAAGCGCATCATCGTTCGTAATAGCTAATATTTCATCACCATCGGGTTAGACTGGCACTCCAACGTACATTATTTCTACATTTGCAATATATTTTAACGAATTATAATAATTGTATCGATTCTGAAATCGAACTGCAATATTATTGATTTTGGTGTTTTCTATTTTGATGAAACAATTTTATTTTATTATTAAACTTACGAATTGATATAGATCATATTCTAATTATGTACTAACCTACGCATATAGGATAATAATGTAGGATTACGCATACTTACATGCTACATGCAGTCCAAGTAGGGAAGCATTTCACAGTTAGTTTTATACACTTCTTCAAAGTTGATGTTGCAACTAGATACTGTGTAGGTGCGTTACTACAAAACTTCGTTCTCAAAATTAACCTATCTACCTTCGAGAGGCTATAAAGAAAAAACTAACCTACCTAGCTTATGTACGTAGATATGTAGGTATCAAAGTTATTATAATTACAGTTCTTGTACTCAGGAACTTATGTATATACCTGTGTCAAAAAATATTTAATTAAGATACTTTGTGGAAAAAAAAAACAAAAACCTAGATTGGACTTCTTTATTGCCAGTTGAGAGAAGTGTAAACCTGTACACACTACTATAAATCTAATACTAAATGTATGTACTTTGAATTAAAAAACTTACTATTTGTAAGTTACCATGTGAAAAAGTTAGTCACAACTCTTAGTAGAATCTTAGGTAAGGAACACAATGTGTTAAATTTGTTTTATAATAAATATGCGTATTGAAGATTCGTGTCCAGAAAGGTTATCTTACATTCGAGGTCTATTAATTATCACAAATAAAAATAAATTAGAAAAACAGGATATAAGAAAAATAAAGATATCCATAGAATTACAAACAAAAAAAAATAGCACACACATCAATATGAATTATTATTACCTTATTTGTCAACTTTGAACTTTATAATTCCAATTCTTAAAATTAGTACTAGTGTGAACATTTAAAACAATCAAATCACAAGGTTTGCGGTCAATGGAATTCAACTGTCAAAAGTGGTAACTGAACCACACGCAATCCATAACCGAACAGTTAAAGGAATGTTCAAAATGGTATAAGTAATAATGCCTATGAAATATAAGTGTGTTATTTACCTGCTAAACTTAAATTTACAACTGAATTAATTATCTAAACATTAAATCTTATTTTTATCTAAAATCCTTGTTTTTCGGAAGCCGTTTATTTGACGCATCGTTCACAGAACGGACAGTGAATTGATTTCACACTGGTGAACTACTTTGGCAGTATGTTACTGGCGAGGTAATGTTACACTACTTTCATCAATTCAACACCACCGCTTATCTGTTGTGATGGACACCAATACGCGAACACACACTAAACTGACTCCAGTGTTTTCAGTTTACTGCAACGCACACCTCAGCCGTTCGATAGTAACATTACATTTACAATTTACAGGTACTTGTACTTCACTGGTTTGAATACACAATGTATATAAACCTAAATGCTGTCACAAAAGAGCTCAACTTACTACACATGTTTTTTAAAAAAACTGTAATCACCTGTAATGTTATCTCAATTTGTATACTATTGTAGAATATGCAAAGTTGAAGAACTCAATATATTTGTACAATTTGATGAGTTAGAAGATTTAATATGATAGTGTAATGTGTTGGTATGAGTTCAGCCCTGATGTGTGTTGCATTGCAGTATACTAAATGAGGTAATGTAGTGAGGTTTAAGCTGTCGCCTCCTCTTCAGTGGGAGGCGCCTCTTCCGCTACTTTCGCCTTTTTCTCTGGCGTCGTCTTCTCAGGTTCTCCATTATCCGTAGGCACGGATTTCCTTTTTACAGCAATTTCTTTCTTTTCTGTAATGAAATAACGACTCATTTAGAAGAAAGTTCGCGTATAAAAAATATTGTAGGCAGTGTAGGCAAATTATTTATATTATAGATTAGAAGCTTAATCTTGTTTACTATGTGGGAGTAATAGCATCTTATTACCTGCTACATCCATTGATTTTTGTGGATTCATATAAGCATATCAAAGTATTTTTTTAGGATTAAATAGATTAATCAGTTAATATAAACATTATCGAAAAAAAAAAAATAAAAAACTTGACTGCATGAAAAATGCATTTTTATATAATTTTGATATACCCAGTGTCACTCCCACAATTAATACGAATCTAACGACACCTCTCAAGCTAAAATCCATCAAGCCCTTTAGGCTACAGTGTGTTAAAGAAATATATCTTTTGGTGCAGTCGGGTAAAAATTAAAGTGCTCAGAATGCTCCATGTTCATCTGATAGTATAATGTCTCCACAATCTTATGTACTAGTGACAAGTCATTAGATGTAACACTGCATCTATGTTTGAATTAGAATTGTATATCTAGATTGTGAATTTTCTGTAAATGACTACAGGGGCAGTAGCCACAGCATCAAATAGGCTGCATGATCGATCATGCAGCCCATTTGATGCTATATATTCAAGATGTAAAAAGTGAACCTGTATATATCACCTTACATATACTTCAACTGTATGGTGATTTTCAAGGTGTTCAATGAATCAATTACCATAAAACTAAGAATTACCATACCGAAATTGGTATATTATAAATATATTTAGTGTGATAAGATACCTATGGCATCACCATTCTCAGTGGCATCGTTGCTCTCTTCAGCATCCCCGTTCTCAGTTGGAGCTTCATCACCTGTCGCCTCACTACCATTCTCTTCTTTGCCGTTAGTTTCTGCAACCTCGGCTACTTTTTTTACAGGAGTTTTCTTCACTGGTGACTCCTTGACTTCAGTAGAAGTAACCTCCTCAGGAGCGGCGTCCCTGAAAAATTACAATTCAAATTAGTGAAAATTTCGAAAATCATAATCTAGGTAAGTACTTGTAATTTTTTTTTAATTGACTGTAACATATCTAAATATGTGTGATTATACCATGAAAAATAGTAATAACTTATGAAAATTGACATAAGAGAATTAAGCAAATTCACATTTACAGGGGAGGTCAATTGCTTCAAGAGTAAGATTACATAATAATAATCACCAAAATTACATCTTAAACACTAAAAAATATCATGCATGGCGTCATCTGCCTCAGTGTCGTTAAGAGTAAACAATGCCTATATTTTTTGCCATTGTGTCATGTTCAAAATAGTTAAATGTTTACATTAATTCAAATATGTAATAGCATACTTTCGGCCCTTTATATATATACATATACACATACACACACGCACGCACACACCACACACACATTGTGTGTGTGTGTGTTGTGTGTGTGTGTGTTGTGTGTGTGTGTGTGTTGTGTGTGTGTGTGTGTGTGTGCGTGTGTGTGTGTGTGTGCGTGTGTGTGTGCGCGTGCGTGTGTGCGCGTGCGTGTGTGTGCGCGTGCGTGTGTGCGTGTGTGTGTGTGTGTGTGTGCGTGTGTGTGTGCGCGTGCGTGTGTGCGCGTGCGTGTGTGTGCGCGTGCGTGTGTGTGCGCGTGCGTGTGTGCGTGTGTGTGCGCGTGCGTGTGTGCGTGCGTGTGTGTGTGTGTGTGTGCATGAGAATGCAGTAAGTGACGTGATCAGTTATATATTTTATTTTTAACTTTATTTATTTACCACAACACTAGACGATGAGGATTGCGCAGATCGCTTATTATTACAGTTGACCCGCGGTAATACGACAAACGTTTTATCGAATTTGTCTAATTAATAAGTATTGCTACAGACCCACTGTTAAATGGTAAAAAAGAGTACCTTATAATCCGACAAATCCCATATAAGTGATAAGATTCTATATGTGTATTTATAACAAAACATATGATGTGATATGTCGGATTACACGGGACGCCGGATTGGACAGGGGTCGGATTACCGGGGAGTCCACTGTACTTTGTATATCAGCAAACTACTACTACTACTATCTATACAAACCACAACCTATTTAAATGATTCAGGCTAAAAGTAGCAGGAAAATATATATTCGATTGTTGCTAAAGTAATCGATTTATGTAACTAGGTACTATAACGCCAAGTCCATTTGGTAACGGAACATAACATTACAAGCTCCATAAACAGCGATTGTTCAATGGTTAAGTGGGGCGGTATAAAAGGAAAAGTCTGACGGAACAAAAACAAGTGGTTGTTGCACAAGTGGTATGTGGGAAAGTTGCAACATAGGAAATTATATGTAAGCAAGATCACCTTTGCTGAATATGAATAGGTTTTTGCTCCGGCGCATTTGCAACTCGCGAGTCACAGGGCGTTAAAAATAACTAATGACAACACGCGCTCCGATAACGTAACCGACTAGAGGTAGCAGCCCAGAGTTGAGCTACAAGTCGAGGTCTCGGCGAATTCAAACGACCGCGCGGCAAACCAACGCGCCGGCACGCTGCGCACCAGCGCCATCTTGAATAAAACAAGCGAGCCCGCGAGGGGCCCCGCCGCCCAACATGCTTTTAAATTCACCGCTTTATTACAGTTCGCGGCACCAGGAAAAATCGTTAAATCTAAATGGTCGCCGTAGCTTCCTTGTAGTCTAGAATTTTCCACCCCACAGATTAGACATTTAACTAGGTATACATTTGTTATCAGTAAAAGAACATTTTCCCGCGTCTTATCTAGCGGCGGCGTTTACAAAATAATCATCATGAACTAGTTATCAAGACTTAAGAAACATCAACAACTATCGTAATAACCTTGTTGTGTGTTAATAACATTAAAAAAAAAACAGTGAAGATGCAGTAAACACGTAAAAATCAAGGAATTCGTATATAAATAGGAAGCCATTTTGATCACGTTTCCGAAGCCGCCAAAATATTAAGACCTAAAAAGTTACGAATACTGAATGTATGTAACAAAAATAACTTACTTCTTTTCGATGGTTGCATCTGCCATTATGATATTATTATTTTAATGCAATTTAAATTTAAGAAAAAAATATTGTAAGCACGTGTAACACACAACGTAAAATACTGTTCACAGCACAAACACCGACGACCAAATGAAGTGAAGGGGGAGGAAAGATAATGGTGCGCGACGCTTAGCGCGGGGATAGATACTCACAATGAAGTTGGCGCGCTTACGTTAAGAAAAGGTTAGTAATATAATCGATTGCTTATGATAGAAAGAGATAGTTAATGTTTCCATGTTCAGTTACAAACAACCTTGAAAAATACTAGGAACCGACCGAGCACCGACCGTACACCGCTCACCACAGACAAGCAATAGTCTCCGTCTCTGTCTGCCTTGTTTGAAAAGTTCAATCGTTAAAAATGTTAAAATGTTCCACAAGACAAAATAAAATCTGAACAATTAATAAAACTATACCGTTGACTTATGTGTATAAACAACACGAATATCCAAACTAAATAATAGGACTGTTTAAAGTCTATCTCGGTTTGTGTGCATATCAATTTCAAAACTTTAAACATTAAAATGTAATGATAAAATACCTAAAACTGACAAAACAGGACTGACGATTACTTTAATGGCAGTTAGGCACTAAGTAACAAGGAAATTTAGAATGCGTTTTTACTTTAAACAATCAAACGATATTATCAATCTATCAGAGGCCACACTGGCTATTTCAGACAAGTATCGATCCTAATCGTTCACGGTTAGCATTCATCCATGATGGAGTTGTCTTTTCTCCCATGATCTTATCCTATTTAATCTCTGTTACCTACATAATTTATCATAATAAATTTTGTGCAAAGCTTTCGTTTAGGTATTTAGTTATTTATTTCGTACGTTATTCATCAACTTAGTTCATTTAACAAAAATTTATCATAGTCAAAGTTCTTACTTGCACGAAAAATTAGCATTGCTATTCAGCTGGAACACACCTAGGAACATCGAAAAACACGCATGCATGCGTGCATGCATGCGTGTTTTTCGATGTTTTAAATTTGGTTATAAAATTAACTATCAGTGTTATTTCAGTTGAACCGATTCACCTAAGGAACCGTTGAACCGATTTTTATGAAACTTTAATCTTTACGTAACTTAGGGCCAAAAACTTACGGGGAAACTACGAAATGATTAGGACAAATGTCCTAATTCTAAGCTCGTAAAACACGTGAAATAACTGTAAGTACATCATTAGCAACTATCTCCAACTAGTTATCTGATATTATATTTATTGTAATCATTCGGAATAAGGCAGAATATAGTACCTAGTTTGTGTACCTAACTAAAGAAAATCATTCCACTCCTTTTCAAATATAAAACTTTCAAACTTAATGAATAGGTACTCAACACATCACATTTATGTACTTACACAAAATACCTACTTAATTTCATATAATTACTTATTATTTGAACTCGCGTAACCCATTCATTAGCAAAACACAATAAGTACCTACTTTGAAAGATGTTTATTTTATTTCTTTTTCAGTTCTCTGTATTAAATGTTCTTGAAACTCAATATGTACGTGATCACCTCATAAGCAATGTGACGTGGTTTTCAAAAGTTCATTATCCGATTGTCATTCTGCCGTCTAATTCCAGATTACGTATTTTTAAAGCGTTATTTATTCATTATTCTATAGAACAGAATGAATAACTTCTTTATTTGCAATTAGACGTACCTAATAGATTACTTTAGCACTAGCTTTTGCCCGCGGCTCCGCCCGCGTGATTGTCGGTTTTCCGCTACACAATCATACATTCCCGACACAATCATACATTTATATGAAAAGCCAAAGAACCACTCTTACTTCACCTCTCGTACTTTAATAGCGGCTACTAAAACAGGGATCAAGCTGTATCTTCAATTATGCTGGACTGATTTTGATGAAACATGCCGCATTATATATAATAGTATTTTTAAGACTGTAATAGTTTAAACAAAATCTACCCGTTGGTTTTTGCATGAAGCCCGAACAAACAAATAAACAAACATCGACGGATTTGGTTTCAGAAGCCCTTAATTAGTTGATCCGAGTAGTTTGTTTTTAAATATCTTTGATTTTTGAAAATTTGACAATTAACAATTTTATAATAGTACCTATAGGTAGATATCAATTTATAAAACAAACGTAAGCATAATTTTGGATTACTACTCATTTTTTTTTTCTTTTCTTATATCTTGGTAGCTAAGACCATTAAGTCAGTCATTTTATTTTAAATACCTATAGAATTTTACGAAACAGAGTCATCAATGCATTCATAACATGTTTTCCGCCAAAAGTACGAGTATATCTTTTATATTTTGAGCTCTCTAGTGCCAGAAAAGCGTAAAGTCCGAGAGCCTAATGCTCAAGCCAACGACTTAAAAATCAACAGGCGTTAAATAAATAATTGAATCCCGTACGACTTTCAACTCTATTCCCTCGTGATAGATGAATTAGTCGTTTTCTCGCCGGCAACAAATAACGATGCTTGTTGATAGGTCGATGGCTTTAAGAAATCTTGGCACTGGATGATGATTTCGTCAGAATATGAATTCGTCAAGCAGAACAGTTCGTGCCTCGATGTGACACGTGCTACTAGTAGGAATAAGTGCCTATTTGATACGTTAAAATCTCTTGGTCATTGGTCAGCTATACAAAGGACAAAAGATTTGATTTGTATGTTAATTTTGTTGGATGACTGATGACTGTTGGATGATAGTCATCCAACAAAATTAACATAATAAATGATACACTGGGAATGTTATCTATAATTTGTGTCACCATGGCATTACGATCCACAGAATTGAAGGTTTCCACCAAAAAGAACAAACGCTATATTTAAATTAACATTTTTGGATAAAGGAAAATTCAGCAGAGCTGTAAGCTGTGAGCTCCTTTAAGAGTGCCTCCCCCGTTTCACCGCACATTGGTGAAACTAGATTCTTGATGTGTTGAGGACTGAAACCATCAAGGCCACTGGACGAGCCACTCGGAAAGGAGCGTAAAACACTGAATATATCAAGTGCATCAGCATTAATAGTTTTTGACAGTGGAGAATCGGGAAGGTGATGATATGTTGCTAGGGGATGCCTACATTGTAAAGCGGCCAACGTTTC
>WUAW01008013.1:10945-21356 GCA_017165845.1 Thaumetopoea pityocampa | reverse complement strand
GTTTCGACGTGCGAGACTTGCTTGATCGGTCAAGCAAGTCTCGCATGTGATTGGATAAGTGCTTCTTATTGAAATAACCTGTAGTTACCTACATTGTATATTAGTATTATTGCTGCGGGCAATAGCTAATACATAATACTGATAAATTGAGAAAATGGCAACAGGGAACACTGCCATAGATTTTAACCACAAACTATATATTTAACACACTCCCTTTTCTTTGACTATTGATTCCGATGACCAGCAGATGGCGCGAAGTACAACTTTGAGCTTTTTAGCTACTACAGGCGTTGTCGAATTGAATACATATATTAAATTAAAACAAAATGGATTATAAATGTAACTGAATAATTATTTGAATAGTATATTGTTCCTTCCAGACGTAGATAATACTTCGGTTGCTTTTTTATGGTATTGTAATACTGCCATCTTTGTTTAGTATAGTGAAACAACAATCAGTGTTATCTGTCGAAATAAATTAACAGTGATAGGTAGATTTTTTCACGGCTATAAATTGCGTTTTTATTCTAAGGACATATCTTAAGGTTTTTAAGATTCTTGAGTTAGATAAATATATTCTTAGGACATAAAAATATAAAAACATATAAAAATATAAAAACACAATCTGTGTTACTTATTTGTTATTTTATTTGTTATTTTAATAAATAAAATAACAAATAAATATATTCTTGTAATTTATAATTTTAATATAAATTTGTACTAAAATTCTAAATTGAATATAATGGTGAGAGTACAACGACATCATTTACTCTTCGTCAACATGAATATAAAAAAGTAAAAATACTACTTATGATAATTATATGGAATCACGCGTGAGAGCATACTGCTTTATGTAAGTACCTTTGGTAAGGTAACATATATTATAGTAAGCATATGACTAAGCAGTTATTTATATTTTGTTAAATAAATATATAAATTATAGATGGTCAGGGAATACTTAGACTTTTGGTCTGTCCGGCAAATAGATTTATGTATACGGATAAGCGACCCCAGCCTCCCGAGCTACTACTGTCCCCTCCTACTCCTTCTGAGATAGTAGTATCCTATAACCTATAGTCCTTCTCCCAATTTCCATATTTCTTATTCCATTTTCCTGATGCCAATCCAAGGTTGCCGTGCCGATGCATAAGGCCAGAGGAGAGCTTAGTCGCAAGCGTGCCGGATGTCTGGGATGTAGTGCCCCCAGATACTAATTAACCTTATCTTTGCATGCGTGAGTGTATGTATATATATATTGTAGAGTAAAAATGCATCATGCATTTTTACTCTACAATTTTATAGGTCCTTATTGGCTAAAACATTTTGAAATAAGAAATATTTACACTTTTCCACTATCAATATGAATTTTTAAATTATCTTTAAATTACTTTTTAGACTTATCACGAATAATCTTGTGTGCAGATTTAAAATATTCCAATTCATGGAGACAGTAGACGTACGAAAATCAAAATGCTTCTATCTTGTAGTCTATGTCATTTAACAAGTCAACCACTTGTACATTGGTTGACTTTTTGAATGACATTGACTACGAGAAAGTCGTTAATTTCAATGGCATCTGAGCTATTTTTGGATATTGAGAAACTGTTTCAAATAATTATTTAGACTTTGATAAGTTATTCAATACCTAAATTCGATTTATTCAGGCATTAATAAACTACAGGTAATAAAACTATTTTTTTTAAAGTAATAAAACTCTGATGAAAATTTGAACTTTTTTCCGCGGATACTACAAGAACCAACTGATATAAATACTAAGATAATAGATAAAAGCGTTATCTTAGAAGTTTTGATTTGTCTACTGAGTGGACGTCAGCAGGTTGATAATAACGAGTCTTATTTTTTTTTTTGTTTTATGAATAAGAAATACTGTACATCGTGTGTATTGTTTAGATTGAACTCTGTCAGTAAATTTGAAACTGACTTGCGCGATATGATGCAATATATCATTAAAACTTTAGCACATTTTATGATACCATTTAAATACAGAATGATAACCTGGTGACAAGTATTGAGGAACTAATTCTCCAAATGTTTTGTTGTTTAAAATAAGTGAGAATAAGTATACAGGATAAAAACGTGTAAATGGAAGTATAATAAAAGAAAAATTTCGTGACCATTTAAATAACTTAGCTACGAAAATGTCACCATATCAGTTCATATACAGGACCAGAGCTTGAAACTAATATATCCAGTATAACTAGGCATTAATCTTAACGGCTAGTACACCATTTATCCTCAGTTTGCCGATGATTTTTTTTGATTTATGGTGCGATCGCTGTCAGACCAGAGTATAACGTCTCACAATCTCGATAGAACTTAGGCAGGCCTAAAAATGAATATGGAGAAGACCAAATTTATGATTAAGAGTATTAACCATATGTTGGTAAAAAAGAAATCTATATACTACTATAAAAATGTTGAATGTCAAATTTTCAAAAATCAAAAATATTTAAAACAAATTACTCAGATCGACTGATTAGGAGCTTCTGAAACCAAATCCGTCGATATTTGTTTGTTTATTTGCTCATTTGTTCGGGTTTCACGCAAAAACCAGGAGGTAGATTTTAGTTAAACTATTGCCGTCTTAAAGGTACTATTCCGACTTAAATAATGCGGCATATTACTTCAAAATCTGTTCAGTAGGATTGAAGATACAGCTTAATCCCTGATTTAGTAGCCGCCACTAATGTACGAGAGGTTAAATAAAAGTGGTTACATGTTTTTTTATATAAATCTATGATTGCGTCGGGATTTCCTATGTAGCGAAAAACCGACATTCACGTGGGCGGAGCCGCGGGCAAAAGTTAGTATTAACTAAAATAATCAATAATTTATTTTAATATAATGTACTTTTTTCCTACTTTTGGCAACCATATATTTACTTACTCAAAAAGGAGGCCACCTTCCTGACGTGCGTTGTGGTTGGACGTGTATCGGTACTCTTTGTTTGCGTTCAGTGTATGTGGACACAACAACGAAAACGAACAAATGTATAATGTCCTTTGGTGAAAACCATTTATTTACCTTCACTTCCTTTCGTTCGATTGGTGTGGATTCAGCATATGATATTGCCCATTAATTCACTCGAATTATGATTCACTAAAGAGCTATGTTTTATTTCAAGATATATTGTAAGAGTACATGCCGAATATCAACTGCATCGGCGCAGGTGTTTTGGTGTGATTGCGTTTCCAATATCTATATAATCTTGTATTTACTATCTAGAATATTTAGTACGCACGTATTACCTAGTAGAATAAATTTAATTTGACTAATAGTAAAATTCTCAATGTGGGTATGTTTAAATAAGTAAAAACCGATTACGGTGTAAACATACCGAGTTTAATTTATTAAATACATAATAGGTACAATTAATTTTTTTTTTCAATTCGCAAATTAAAGAGCATGAAATACGCCATTTTTTAAGAATTTTATGTACTCATTATTACTTGTACCATCAAGACAAATCTAATGACGTATAATTTATCAAAATCGCTTTAGCTGTTGAGTAATTACGAGCAGACATAGGAACGGACATACATAATACATTCAGTTCAAACACATAACCCTCCCTTGGGCTTCGCCGCAGTCGAGTAAAAAGAATGTTTTCTGCAATTCTGTGAGTTGAATTTAAAAAAGTAGTTTTGGTAGTAGATTTTTTATTTTCAACAGGCAACATTTTTAATTGACCGCCACCCGTCGTGAGAGAAGCGAATCGCTCGCTCGGTCTCGCTCTGTCGGTTGAGTCCGGTTGTAGAACTTGTGGAAGCCATTTTAATTTTGTGGATGTGATAAAGTATTTTCCGACTTTTAGTTTATATTTATTTGTGTCAATGTGTTCCTGCGTCGAATGTATTTTGTGACGTGTAATCGTGCGTTAAAAATAAAGATGTTTCTATTTCAAATTGGCCTGTGTTGACCTGCCCTTTTTCTTACACGGCCGTATATCAGGCATCGATTAGTGCATAACTCAAAGCGGCCTCTAATAACGGCGAATTAAAGGCGTCAGACTAGTTTGTGGTGTGCGCCATGGGCAACAATGCTGCCACCGCCAACAAGAAGGTGGACGCCGCCGAAAGCGTCAAGGAGTTCCTTGACCAGGCTAAAGAAGATTTCGAGGAGAAATGGAAAAAGAATCCTACCAACACCGCCGGACTGAACGACTTTGAGCGAATAAAAACGCTCGGTACCGGTTCGTTCGGTCGTGTAATGATAGTTCAACATAAACCTACGAAAGAATATTACGCTATGAAAATATTAGATAAGCAGAAAGTGGTTAAGTTAAAGCAAGTCGAACACACTCTTAACGAGAAGCGGATTCTACAGGCAATCAACTTTCCGTTTTTGGTGAGCCTCAAGTTCCATTTCAAAGACAACTCGAACTTATACATGGTGCTGGAGTACGTTCCTGGCGGTGAAATGTTTTCACACTTGCGTAAGGTTGGGCGCTTCTCAGAACCTCACTCGCGCTTCTACGCGGCTCAAATAGTACTCGCGTTCGAATATCTCCACTATCTAGATCTCATCTATCGGGATCTTAAACCGGAGAACCTGCTGATTGACTCGCAGGGATACCTGAAGGTAACAGACTTTGGATTCGCTAAACGCGTCAAGGGCCGTACATGGACTTTGTGTGGAACGCCGGAGTATCTCGCACCAGAAATCATTCTCTCCAAGGGTTACAATAAAGCAGTTGACTGGTGGGCACTCGGAGTTCTAGTGTATGAAATGGCGGCTGGCTACCCCCCCTTCTTTGCTGATCAACCCATTCAAATCTATGAGAAAATTGTGTCCGGTAAGGTCCGGTTTCCTTCACACTTTGGTTCTGATCTAAAGGATCTCCTCCGCAATCTACTGCAGGTTGACCTTACTAAACGCTATGGGAACCTCAAGGCTGGTGTCAATGATATAAAAAACCACAGATGGTTTGGGAGTACCGATTGGATTGCTGTATTCCAGAGGAAGATAGAAGCTCCATTCATACCTCGTTGTAAAGGGCCTGGCGACACAAGCAACTTTGATGATTACGAGGAGGAAGCATTACGTATCTCATCAACTGAGAAGTGTGCAAAAGAATTTGCTGAGTTCTGAGCGCATAGTTTGTGCCTACGAGCGGACACTCCCGTGAGTAGGTGTTCTTAGTGAATCTTCCATGACAATGTGGTCATGGAACAGTGACAAGTGCATCTTTATGCTGACAGCTTTGGGTGAACATAGACGCTGAAGTGGCCCTAGCTGGCACCACCATGTGGGTAAGAAATTGAAGTGTAGACAAGAATTAGTACAGATTTTGAATATCTCAGTGGCGTTCATTTGCTTAGTGCCCTTTGAAGTTGAATAATATAGAACCAGTAGAGGAGCAGAAGTGGTCCTTGTCAAGTGTCAAACCCCTCCCCCCCCGTATTGTGTGACACCTCTAACAGTGGCATTACACTCAATGCCTACTGCCTATCATTCATTTGGTGAGCTGTTGACACCATTGGGATGTGGTGAGCTTTATTGTTGTTATATAAAAATTCTTTTTTATTGTTTTTATGAAATCAATGACTTTTATAATGTAATAATATTGATCAAATTTTGCTTTTAAGATTTACTATTGATTCTCAATTTCGATTTTTATCTATATGCATCACTAAACATTATTTATTAGTACAATTATGAAGACCATCACTAATATTTTAGGTAACTGAATTGAATTTCCTAATCTAATTTACTTATCTCAATGGATTGTTATGGATTAGTTTGATTTAATTGACATTTTGTTATTGGTTTGTATTTGCAGAGTTAATTATTGTTGTATCAGTTGATATTTTTATTTATCTAGTGAATTATGAACTACATCAAATTATAGAAGAGATTAATTTATTGTATTGTATTCATTGTAGTTGTGTTCACATGTGCAATTTATGTGTTTGTGATCTGATGTGAGGTTTGGTTTAAATGTAACTCGATTAGTTCCTTATTATTTATGTTTAAGTGTAGTTACTTTGTGAAAATATGAAATGTGCATTAATATGTCTATTAAACTGAAGTCAATGTATGTTTTGTATCCGAGTTAGTTATACATTATTTAAAACATAAACATATTTCTCATCTGAGAACATTATCTGTCCTCTATGAATATTTCAACTTGTAGTAAATTGGCATAAAATCAAACGAGAGAATTTTTGATAATTAAGTTATATTTTGTTCCCAGTATGTAGAAATATGTTTAGTGTTAGATCATATAAATATACTGTGCAGGTAATATCTCATTGATACAGATATTATCAGAAGCATGGATAAATTATATCATTGTAATCAGATTTGTTCATAACATTTGGTTTTGTCATTCTTTAGAGTGATATAGCAATGGTTAATTGGCAATGTTTACTATAAAGTTTGTTAGCTATTAGATGTAGGACTTTGAATCCAGGCTGTACAAATAAATATCTAGTAATTTGTAGTGCATTTTACATTGTGGAAATTTTGAGCATCTGTGGTAATAGTTATTAGGTTGGATATCATGGGAAGGAGACTTAACCAATGTTTGCATTCATATTTATTAAAAAAATATAACTATTTTGACATTGAAGCTAAATTCGATGCATATAGTAGTTGTCATTGAGTTAGTGCTGTCCTCGTTCTAACTAATGGAGCTGGTCACATTATTAATGAAGTATTCATAAAATCATATCAAATTGTACATTAAAATAATTGAATATGGAAATCATATATTCTAAATCTTTTCATAAATCAATTTCAATATTCTAAAAGTGTAATGAAATTGCTTGTTTATATATATTTTAGCTCATTTTAAACAATGTCTTGTGGTGCAATGTCAGTGCAAATTTTGGAGAATCATTTACTATAAATTGAATGTATGTCATAAAGGATTATTTTTTATAATTTGGTGCCATAATTGTGTCTTTGAAAACAGACCTGTTTTGTAAATAATTAGGTGGTATTGTTAATATTCTATTCTCTTTGCCCATTGCCTACTTTTGTATCTTACTGTGCTATAATTTATGATATTTTATTCTATAAATGTCAGTATTAAAGTTTGCACCATTTTAATTAAGTATAAAATCAATAAATTAAGTTTGGAGCTGAGATTAACAAAAATGTTTTTTGGTAATCTGAGGTTTAAAAGTATCAATGAATTATAGAACAATATTTTGCTAGTCACCTCTTGTTTTTAATGCTGTGTTCTTAAAGTGGCAATGTTCAAGCTTAGGTGTCCAGTTGCTAGATATCATTAATTAGAGTTAGTCAGTAGATATTTTAGATTATAATTTTTTTGAAGTTTCAAGTGATTATTGTCAGTGTGTGGAAATCAACAAAAATCAAATCAAAGACAGATTCTCATATAACTTTCAAGATATTGTTCTTAGGACTTCAATAAGAGGTGAAACATCTGTTTTTTATTGTCTACAGTGCTAATGTACTGAATGACTATTATGATATAGCTTCATACACTAGATATTATAATGCAATATAGCCTCATTCACCAGATAGACATTGTTTGACATTTCTAATGTTTCCGATTTACACTATCTCTAATTGTCAGTTACTTATGAACAATGATAAGTTTTTCCGAAAATTGATATTCATTGATAGAAGCTTTTAACGTGAGCCCTCCATTAAAGTCAGTATGTGTATATAACTAGAATGATCATGCCCCTAGAAATTAGGAGATTCGGTATCAGGAGGTGATAACGGCATTATTTCATTCCACTTAGCTTCATAACTAGCCCATTGATACTCTGTCGACATTCTAATGTGAACATTTTTAAGCCATTTTGGATATTATAAACATAAGTATGATAGACAGTGTGTGTATTTGCGAACAGTCGTCTTTTTATATTTGTGCATATTATTGGAATGTTCACATTTAGAGCTATACATATATCGAGTGCCTATAGCATTGAATGTTCAAGTGTAAAAAGTCAGTTAATTTCAGTAATTATTTGTCACCGTATATTGATCTTCCATAAGATTATGATGAAATTAAAAATATCGATGTAACAGTATAATGATTTGTTTAATTTCAAGCCGGAAAAAACGTCCGTCTCAACTTCTCCAACTACATATGTGTATTGCGTAGCCACTTGGTTTGACACTAGGTTTACCACTTCGTTTACGTATTTGTAGGATTACTACAAGCAAAATGGCGTACGATGTTAAAAAAAGCGGCACATGAAAAAATTTTAATTGAAATTGAATTATGCAATGGTTAGCTTACCAACACGAACTAGGCCATCGTGGTAGACTATGGCTTAATCTCCCTACTGATAGTTTACGGGAGATCCGTGTCACTGTAGTGGGGCCAAATAATATTCTGGATAAACATATAGTCCGAAACTAGTAGTCCCTGTGTCTTTCGTACTAGATAACGATATACTACATACACATATGTATAGATAAATACAATACATAAATAGATAAATACGTTCATGACAGTATACAAACATTTGTGCTCATCGCACAAAGTTTACTCCTACTAGAACTAGTACCAATTAAAAACTCATGGGCACAGAAATCAGGGTTTTGCCACTGTACCAATCAGTCGTCAGACTATGGATTGGGGATAGAAGCTTACGAAGATAGGTGGGTTTAAATATCGTCTGTTTATTTTTAAAGTAAAAGGCGATACGCAATCTTCACTTCGAAATATGCACACAAGGTATGGTTTATACGAACATTGTTATTATCTGTCCAAACTTTAATAAGAATATCAGTAGCTGTACTATAAAACAGAAGAAATAGGGTCATGCATGCATCTTGTGGCACGTCAGCACTAAGGTTCGGGATGTCCCATTACTAGCGGGAAGGTTGGTAACTCTACTTGGCACATCTGTTTTCAGACGTAAACGTTTTGGCTCGGCACGTTGAAAATATTTTTCGCTTGTGTATAAGTACATACTATATTGTATTGTTTGACGTGGTTCGCACGTTTTGAGGAACACGACGCCGGCACGTGACGCGACTGAGCTGGTTAATACGTGGCTTCCTAATAAAGCGAAATGCCCCGCCGCCGCCGGCCGTTCATCATGGCCAGACAGCGAAAGATTTGCTGTATCTTATTTGTCCATAACCATAATTCATATGTATCGCGTGACTAAATCACGCACATTTCTTATTTTCAATTAGAGCATCCATTAAATTATTTTTTTATATTTCTTTTTTCTATTTTTTTCTAGATGAACTTCTTTCTTATAGTTTATGGCGTTTGACCATTTTGGTACAATTCTGCCAATATCCATATGAAAGTATCATAAACTTAGGGGGTTGTGAAGGCTGAAGATAGACAATTTTGGTCAGAGGGTCCTTCGACGGAAAGCCTACGACCAGGGTAATAAATCTGAAAAAAAAGGACGCGACAATACATAGACCCGTTGTTAGTAGGGTTAGACAAACAATAGCTATGACAAATATTTAGAAGTTAGTATGTTAATGAGATAATTATTTACAGTACTTACACGATCGCGAATATTATTCTTCTAGTAAATATATAACCATTAGTAATAATAGCCTTTGAAAGTCTTCACCATAGTAATATTCTCATTTGAGCCAGGGTCTGTTATTATTGCCGGATGTAGCTGTGCGGCGGTTCAGGAGAATTTATCCTCATAATTTGTGACAAGTAGAAACAATTCATTAACGGTGGAAATTAATAATCAGTAAAGTCGAAATCTACACATTTGCCATCAAAAATACTCAGAGCGAACAGACTTCAAAAATAATTTTAGGTTTTAAAAACGATGCTGTAAAACTTCATGCATTTACATTGGTGTCAATTCTGCTATTACACAGCTAAATTTAATTTTTATAGTTCATTATCTCCGGAGCAGAAGACAGCCATACATTTTAAAGTACTATTTATTAAATTACTATGTAATAAGTTTAAAGTGCCGACGAAGTGTCGAGGGTCACGATATCAGAAAATCATGATATCTAAAAAAATCAGTATAAATCAAAAAGCTTGGAATAATATATCGATTTACTTCAGTCAATAAAAATTACGAGATACGAGTATAATTATCTACTAGTATAACGAAGCGAAATACAAGCGAGTTCTCAATAAAAATAACATTAAACTGCATACAAAGTGATTTTAATAAAGAGTAAATAATAACTTTGTATACGTATTTTTAATAAGATGGCTATGATAATGATATATTATTACTATTAAAATGTATATTACACGTGTCCCAACACGCACTTGACCGCTTTACATGTTTAATATTAGTACTAGCTTTTGCCCGCGGCTCCGCCCGCGTGAATACCCGTTTTCCGCTACACGGGAAATCCCGACACAATCATAGATTTACAAAAATAGCTTTAGAACCACTTTTACTTGACCTCTCGTACCTTAACGGCGGCTACTAAAACAGGGATCAAGCTGTAT
>WUAW01008010.1:1426-12134 GCA_017165845.1 Thaumetopoea pityocampa | reverse complement strand
TCGGAAGGAGTAGGAAGAGACAGTAGTAGCTCGGGGGGGCCGGGGTCGCTTACCCGTATACTTAAGTCTATAACGCACAGGATAAAAGACTAAGTACTCCGTACTCCTTTACATAAATCGATGGTATTTCTGATTTTCGTATTTATTCTTATCGTGCGAATGCTTCTGACTCCTGTCAGACACGGAAATGATGTTTGCCTTCCTCATCTACCTGTCTATCCTGTCGGCTGCTGAGAGCTGTTTGCTGGGTGGGGTGTATCGTACAGACAAAACGTTCAAGTTACGTTGGTCCGTTTGTTTAGACGGCACAATACAACAGCACATTGTTGAAAAAACTTCCGTTAAAATCCCGAAGTCGGTTTATCCTGTTTTATCCAGGTGTAATTTATTCTCACCATCAATGTGTAGCAGTCCAGTGATGGATAAGGGCTTGCCTGTTAAAAGAGATGGATTTGCCATAATCTCCGTGGTTGGCAGGCGTCTTTGAGATCGCAATTACGCTGCTTATTATTCTAGTGCATCTTTTGAGTGATTCTCATGGCAGGCATTTCTCCCCGGTTAAAAAAAAAGTACTGTACCTTTTTTTTAACCGGGGGGATTTTTGATCCCGTCCCAAATTAGCAATCCCTGTATCTTGGGAATTAGTCAACGATATACATATTCGCACCTATACTATTATAAAATTTTTAAATGTCAAATTCTGTAAATCAAACATATTTAAAAACGAACTACTCAGATCGACTAATTAATAACTTCTAAAACCAAATCCATTGATGTTTTTTTGTTTGTTCGTGCTTTACGCAAAAACCAGCGGGTAGATTTTGGTTAAACTATTAGTCTTAAAGGTACTATTCCGACATAATACTGCGGTATGTTTCATCAAAATCGATCCAGTAAAATTGAAGATACAGCTTGATCCCTGTTTTAGTAGTCGCGTTAAGGTACGAGAGCTCAAATAAAAGTGAATCTAAGGCTTTTTATATAAATCTATGATTGTTTCGGGATTTCCCCTGTAGTGAAAAATCGACATTCACGCGCGCAGGGGCGCGGGCAAAAGATAGTAGATAAATATTAATACATATATAAATATGTGTGTGACTCTGATACAAACATTTGTGCTCAATTCACAGTTTGTCCCCCCTGGAATTCGAACCCGGGACTCATTGGCATAGAGATAGATTGATCAATGAGATAAAGCTGCACTATTATTATGCCGTCACCACACAGCGATATGAATGAAATGTTTCCTACAAATTATTCGATCGCTAATACTTCCAGCGCGTCAAAATTATTAAATTAAATTATAGCCCATATATTCATTATTGGACCGCGGTGTCTGACAGATAGACCATAAAAATTATGGAAATTTTCAATTGACCTTCTCTAATTTGGGCGGGTATCTCTGTAGCTAAGTGGAAGTGTCTCAAAAATCAAATAAATTATCACCGCTATTGATAAACTAGTGTTTTTTTATATAATGTTATTACTCGAGTCTATAAATATCGTATTAACATATTAGTGTTGTAGTGAGATAACCTATATTTTAGCGCGTAATTTGTTGTAGTTTATTTATTGTTATGAATATGATAAGTCTTACACGACACTGGTTCATTTCAAAGGTCAATATTATTAACGAGAATGATTTATGATAAAGCCTAAAAATTGATCGGTTCATACAACAACTGTGTGCTTTGACAGTCAATGAATTACAATAACTTTTGAAATATTTAGATTAATATAATATAGATATTGTGGATAATAATTCGGTCAAGCAGTACTTAATCTTTTAGCTTAACCAACATTTTGCTACGGATTGCAAATTACTTGCTCGTAGCAACTGGAAAGAAGTGGTCGGTGTGCCTATCCCAATTCTTCGGTAGTATGTATAATGATCAGTATCGCCGCCTGTCACGTGGGAGATCGGGGTTCGATTCTCCGCTGGAGAGCCAGGGGAAAAGGCGTGAGTGTCTATGTATGTATGTATGTGGACGGACACATTTTTATTACAAACATTGTTGTAGCTCCAAATTAGGATTCCCTGTGTCTTAGGACTTGTTCCCTGTGTCTAGTAAGACAACGATATACTTATATAGATAAATACTAATACATATATAGATAAACATCCATGTCTCGGGTACAAATGATCGTGTTCATCACACAGTTTATTCTTATCAGGAATTGAACCCGGGACTAATTGGCAAAGAAAACAGGGTCACTGCCACTGAACAAATCAGTGGTCAAAATTTAATAATAATACAAATATTATTTATATTATATTTCAAAGCATAATAATTTTATAATTAGTGGTGATTGCAAACCTTTAAGCAACCGGTTCGCTGTTCCTTCTCCTATAAGAAATATTTTTAATCCTTTTTGCCATCAGGTCAGGAGCGTTTCGGAAACATGACCCGTGTATACTACAAGGAGGCCGTGGGTGCGTTCATAGTGTTCGACGTGTCAAGAGTGGCCACCTTCGACGCGGTCGTCAAGTGGAAGAACGACCTGGACGCCAAAGTGCAGCTGCCGGACGGTTCACCGATACCCTGTATACTACTCGCAAACAAGGTACGTGCCAACGTGATGGTATTCAATATTGACCGTAGTGGGCCGTTTCAGCTGTTCACGATCGTGTGCAGGGAATTCTCTTTTTACATCGTCCATGATAGATGTATGCTCTAAAATTAGCATCACTGCATTTCTTCTCGTAGATACTGTGAGAACAGAGTGAAGTACCAAGATAATGTGTAGCAGCGTTATTCAATCAAAGTTTACTGCTATCTCCGAGAAGCCTGCTACTTAGCAGCCTGTTACATTCCACACTTGTGAAGATCATGGCAAATCCTTCCTTTTTTAAAGAGGACGTCCAGCAGTGGACTTCCATGGATTGATAATGACAATGTTAAAAAAATTTCGCTTGTAGCTGCGTGCATGCGTCGATAATCGCCTTTTATCTGGTTCCTAACGCAATGATCGCGACAACGATGGCCAATGCGCGATTGTGAAAAGGAGCCACATTGGTGACGATTCTCTTGTAACAGAACTTAACTAAATTTGTTCCCTCACTATCTTTTTCTAATGTCAAACGCCAAAACGAGATAGCTACAATTTTGATTTAAATCAAAAGTCAAGATTTAGGCGCGATTTCGGAACACACGGATTAAAGATACGCAAAAACGCAACATTTATTTGAACCGTTTGACTGAAACATAGGTCGGTACTCGCTATAATTTTAATTGTTTTTTTTCAGCGAGTATGAAGGTACTTTGAAATGTTTTTTTTTACCATGCTAGCTTTTACCCGCGGCTTCGCTCGCGTTGATGTTCGATGACCGTATAAAACTATTTTTCTATGCCTCTGGAACAGTTTTGTTAGTGATAAAAGGTACCCTATGCCCTTCTTTCTACTCCTCACAGTGTGTGTACAAAATTTCATGATGATCGGTGGGGTGGTTAAGGCGTGAAAGCGTGACAAACAAACAAACTTACATTCACATTTATGATATTAATCAGAATTTTCCTGCCATGGATCTTTACCCGATAAACAATACTTACAAGTGTCTAGGGTATACTAAGAGGATATTGACGATAGACGGTATTTGTTGTGTGGCGCCGGCATAATATAGCGTCACTCCATCTCTTTCTGTGTGCGCTGTCAGCTAACGGATGCACCAGGACAGTGAGCAGCGGCGTTATCCTATTATTAAATCAAAATCTGTTACGATCGCCAAGGCGCTTGCCGAGTGTGGTGACTATGCCAAATCTTACCTTGTTTAAAAAGAAGGCTCATGTCCAGCGTTGGACTTCCACCGGTTGATAATGATAATACGGTTAAAATAATACACCCTCCCGTGAGATTTATGCATAATTCATGAAGTTGACGTTGAGCAATAAAAGTTACATCAAATTAACTTCACGATAGCCTTGCCCGGAGGCCTCCGACGAGTTTCACCGCTTCGCCGTTACAATCGCGGTCTAAGGGTCTTCAATAAATAAGAAATCACTTTAAAATTAATATATAATAAGTTTTTAAGATTAGTCTGTTGCGTATTTTTAAATTATCACTTTAAAACTACTTAAACAGTATAATATATAATTCGACGACTTGAACAGCATAACATTCGAATCACTAACGAAGCCATAGCTACGCGTTTGGTTGTTAGAAAACGAATACTTTGTTCCGTAGTATCCAATTAATTAATCCTATACACACTTTTGTGTATTTAGTATCGATTAATTGAATTAAGTAATTAATCTTTCGATACTTTAGCCTGTGAAAGTGCATTGTTTTATAAGAACGAATTTATAAAGAAACGTATTTACTGTAAGCGTCTAAAACCCAAATTTTCACTTGAGCCAAAAAACCGTCCTAAAATCAGAAAAAATATAGCTTTTTAGCCAGATAAGTCATATGAATTCAACTTTTTTCATTCATTATGTTGAATTAGCACCATCAAAATTATCAAGTCGTGAAGAGGTCTTAGGCATTAAGTCCTCTCGTATACTATATGAGGTGTTAACAAATAAATATAATAAATAAAGATGATCATAGTCAACTGCTCTCACTTATTTGTAACTATCGAATCAGTCAACCAAGGTGTGGCGGGGTCAGTAACCACTTGTGAAATAAGATTAGAACGGCTCCGTGCTTTGGATGGCGCGTTTACGTGGTCCTTAAACAACGTCAGAACGCTTTAGTTTTATAACGGCTTGAATAACTATTCCGGCAATAAATTCCCCATGTACCGCCTTTCATGCACATTACAATGTAAAATTGCAAACAAAATACTTCTTGTTTTAAATATTACATCAAATATACTCTGTACTATTATAAAATTGTTAAATGTCATATTATAAAATTGTTAAAAATCAAAGATTTTAAAAGCAAATTACTCAAATCGACTAATTAAGGGCTTCTGAAACCAAATCTGTCGATGTTTGTTTGTTTGTTTGTTCGGGCTTCACGCAGAAACCAGTGGGCGGATTTTGGTTAAAAGGTTACAGTCTTAAAGGTACTATACCGACTTAAATACTGCATCATACTTCATCAAAATCGACCCAATAGAATTGAAGATACAGCTTGATCCCTATTTTAGTAGCCGCCATTAAGGTGCGAGAGGTCAAATAAAAGGGGTTATTAGCCTTCTTATATAAATCTATGATTGTGTCGGTATTTCCCGTGTAACAGAAAACAAAGCCAGTAGTAAAAGCTAGTATTAAATAATTAAGCAACTTGATATTAGATGATATGTTTGCTCGGAAGAGATGCCGTTTAGCGATAAGGCCGGCTATTGTAGCACCTTGTTCTGGTATTTTTATTGTATGTACGTACGCACACACGTTACGTTTATGTAGTACATACTTATTTACGTATTTGATTTGCTTTTCCTGTTTAAAAGAAAGAAATATTTATTTGGCTTACCTTACTGTGTATACAAATATATGAACACTAGCTTTTTTAAATTCAAGTCAGACGCCGTTGAAAATACAATTATTCGATAACTTTGTGAACTAGTTTTCCTATCCCTCGGGAACAGTTTCTTTTATTCGGGGTAAACAGTAACCTATGTCCTCTTCTGTACCCCTGACAATGTGTTCAAAGTTTCATGATGATCGGTTGAGTAGTTAAGGCGTGAACGCGTAAAAAACAAACAAACTCTCATTCGCATTTATAATATTAGTTATATACTAGCTTTTGACCGCGGCTCCGCCCACGTGAATGTCGGTTTTCTGCTACATGGTAAATCCCGACACAATCATAGATTTATATAAAAAGAAGCCTACGAACCACTTTTACTTGACCTTTCATACCTTAGCGGCGGCTACTAAAACAGGGATCAAGCTGTATCTTCAATTCTACTGGATTGATTTTAATAAACATGCCGCAGTATTTATGTAAAAAGTCAAAGTAGTACCTGTCGGCGCCTATAACACCAATAAGATCAAATCTGGGGATTTAATGACAAGCGCGGTGGCAACATTATTTTATATTTACTACCGACATTTATCTACATATTTTTATTTTATTATAGTACTCACCAATTGATCGCCTCCAAGAGAGCACTAGATTTCTTTACTAAATTATTATAATTTGTAATTTAGACTATTAAAATCATTTTGGTCGAGTCACATTTTTTCTTTTATGTTCCATCTCGAACAGTACCTTTAAGAATGTATCAGTTTAACCAAAATCTACCCGCTGGTTCTTGCGTGAAGCCTGAACAAACAAATAAACAAATTAACAACAAACAAACAAACATCGACGGATTTGGTTTCAGAAGCTGTCCATATGAGTAGTTAGTTTTCAAATATCTTTGATTTTTGAAAATTTGACATTTAACAATTTTATAATAGTAAATAGATAGAATAGATAGATTAATATTACATAATATGCACACCGAGGTGATTTTCAGCGAGGTCCTAAGCCTAAAGATACCTACATTTTATATTACATATGGGTGTTATTATTATTATGAATATAATATAATATAATAGGTCGATCTAGGCTTTATCTGATAAGTAGATACGAATGTTTGTATTCGAGTCATAGACTTATTTGTCCATATAAGTACCTGCAGACGTATTTATTTATACCTAATATCCTTGATTATCTATACCTAAGGTATCTTGTACCCAAGATACAGGAAATCCTAGTTTGAGGCTAGATTATTCTATATTATTCTAAAATTAAATTAAATTTTTCTTAATTACTTATCGTTAAATGTGAATCGAGTTATCTAAGGATGATGTCGTTCCTGGCTCAGATCTCAGTAATGGCTAAAAGTGAGAGTGCCTAGTCGGCGGTTTCTGCCGTTAGCAAACATCATGACTGTTAAGGAGATGGCGAAGCGCTAAGGGGAGGAGTTTGGCTCTAACCTTTCGCATCATAGGCGCCCCGGGCGTAGACGCAGAGCCCGTGCCAATAATCATCAGGAGAGGTCCGTGGAGAACGGGCCAAAGTCTGCTCTCACAGTGGCAATGAATGCTCGCGCGACTCCCGCGGCTGGGTACCAGGGCTCAAGGAGGAAGTCGTGTGGTATTTAGTGGGAGCAGGCCCCACATAACCGCCATGTCGTGCACTCAACGTGACCTTTGACATGTTAATTTGATCTAGATAAAGCACAAGATGAAACAAGATATCTGGACAGGTACATAATACAGTCCAAATAATATTGTCTATGAGCGGTAAATCCTAATTCACTATACCGTAGGTATATATAATAAATAAATGAACCGCGAAGGGTCACTGATGTGTTATAAAAACATAAATAGACATACAAGAAATTAAAGTATCTGGTAATAATTGGATAACAGCAACGTGGGTCTACGTTGGCGTACGCAAATTTCCATAGTTAGATCTAATCTTCACATTTTTGTCGAGTTTTGGGAATATGGTAGAAATGTAGCTACAGGGGGTTTACCGGAACCAGCTAAATTTTGAAAGTGGTCTATGAAAAAACGTGTCTGGGAACCTCTGTTTCAAAGTAAGGCCGTCATTTTAATAACCAATTTGACACTTCATCAAAATAAACTAGCAACGGATGCCACATAATATTATTGTTTTTTTTTTCAAACTTAGAACGGCATAATAGTATATCTTTTTTCAGGTACCAAACATATATTTATATTAATATTGAAAAACACCACAACTTTACGATTTATTTTTACTAATAAACCTTTACAATACATGGACAGATGTCACATGTGGTCTATTAAAATGGCGTTATTACAGGCTCGTAATGTTGCCATTAATAACAGAAATAAGTAAACGACAATGGTACTTTGTCCGCAGTGCGATCAGCAAAAGGAAGGCATAGTGAATTCGCAGGCCAAGATGGACGAGTATTGTAGGGAGAAGGGATTTGCCGGATGGTTCGAGACGTCGGCCAAGGAAAATATCAACATCGAGGAAGCGGCCAGGTCATTAGTTAATAAGGTAAGCAGAAAAACATAATCTTAATTATAAAACAATGTTAAAAATATTCCCATTAACACGATGGACCCAAAATCTTACAAATATCATTTTATCAATCAGTTATTTTTAAAATATAGGTATATATTTTTTATAAGAATGTTAAACAGAAAATCTTATTATATTTTAATTATAAAACAAACACAAAATATTTCCGTTTATAACAATGTAAATCATACAAATATCATTTCATCCATCAGTTATATTTAGTACATATAAATGTGTGTATAAGAATGTTCTTTTAATAAAAGATCTGGAAATTTTATTTAGACTCAAGAATAAAAGCGATATTAAGTCTATATAGTATATTCAAACAATTACTTATCATACAAAATATTTTTTTTAATATAAGAATTCTTAAATTTCAAAATTAAAATACAGAAATGTTCTATCTTATTAGATACTCATACTGGATTTGTCTGTGGCTCCGCTGTGCGGTATAAAAATGGCCTTTGGTCGCTATAATTATAATACGGAATAACACAGGAGGTTTTGACGGCAACTCAAGTGGAGCATCATTTAAAGCTTTTAGCGTTTTGTATTACTTTATATAATATTTGATATGTATAATTGGTATTGTTTTGTATATTAATTGTCAATAATCGTGAACGATATTGAAACATTAAATTAAAACTGTTACCAACATTGCAAAGTGACCGTATTTTTAAGGCAATATGTCTGCCGGAACTTTCGCACAGTTAATAAGGTAAACTTCGTATTAATGTTAAACTCCTAAGAAGCAATAAAATGTGATACATCAGAATTTTATTGTTAAATTGACCAAAGTATTACTAAAATGATGATTTGGTTTAAAAGTCTCAGTTACCAGCCATGAAATTCATAAAAAAGGCAATGAAAAATAATATACAATACAGGGCAATGAAAAATGTGTGTTGTACTCTAATCTAACTGAGCTTTATAGTTTAACTACGAGTAAATTATTCTATGCAAAAAGTACGTCGATGAGACGGACAAAGTGATAATTATAGTGTGAAGTATAATATTCTTTTGTAAGTTTAAATGTTTACATTTTATGTGGTTAAAAATGTTAAACTTAAAGATAGTTATGTAGCGACGAGTATGTATGAATTGAAATGGAATCTTTCAGTTCACTTTTCACTCATATCAAAATGTTTTTGACGTCAATTACATATAATTTCAAATAAAGCACACGTTTCAAAAACCGATGATAAATAAAGCTAAAGAAATATATTTAATAAATTAAAAAATATACTTTCATAGAAGTATGGACTAAAAATTTAAAAAAAATAGTTCAACAGCGATAGGATGTCTCACAACTCGGTATAATGTATTGAATTAAAAAGTTAATACATATTTTTTCATAATGCGTATATTTTTAGTTTATTTTATAACTATAATTTTATTCTCACATTATTATACTCTGTGGTGCGGGAATAATAATAGCGTCAATCGACCTCTTCCCGTGGGTGCTGTGAGCTAAGGGTGTACCAGGATAATGGGCAGAGCGTTATCCTGCTATTAAAACAAAATCTACAGCGACCTCCAAGATGACTGTCAAGCGTGGAGATTATACCAAATACCTCCTTTTAAGGAGCAGTGACATGTCTAGCAGTGGACTTTCAAGGGCTAAAAATGATGATGATTATTATTATTTTTACCGGTTATATGTTCCAATTTCTATTTATTTTATTAACATATAGCTCTATAAAGAACTTTTTCATTAGTGTTCTATTAATGTCACAAATATTCTCTATATCTAAATTCAAATTCCTAAAAAAAATGCTAATTTGTTATTTTATAATTCGAACGTCAAACTCGTAGGCTATGTTGTTAACAGTTATTTATGTCGAGAGCCGTAGCGTGGAGGCCTATGGAAATTTTTAAACAAACAAGTTTCGTTTTAAATTAGGAAGCGTTATATAATATGGTGCAATAACAAAATAGAGACATAAAACAAATATGGCCGTCGTTAAATATCAATTAAATCCTCCCATTTAATAAGTATTTTACAAGGATTGTTTGTTTTTATCTTTCAAATTACATCAATTTTTTTTTATTGTATCAGTGTGTCGCACAATGTATGGAACAAATGCCTCGGTGGACTTATGGAAGTAAACATCATAAATTTTGTCCGTAGTCGAATCATTATCAACCCCAGTCCATATTCGTCCCCACACAGGGGAACGGGGATTAGGCTTTAGTCTACCAAGCTGGCCTTGTGCGTGTTAATTATGATTATGTTAATAATACATGCACTAAATACATATACCATATAACTTGCACTCATCAGGCATAGTAGTCATGGTAATGAATATACAATAGTTTTCTGCACGTCGTTTTGGTGGAATTTCATCTTAAATGACCAGCCGACCAGAGATAGGTTAAACCTCTTTCTTCTTGAAGAAAATAAAACGTAGTTAGGGTAGCATCAATTCCCTCTATATTACAATATGTTAGGTACCCACTTAAACACACATAGAAAATTTCTTAGTTTTTTAACGAAGCACGGTGTAAAGTAACTCCTTTGGTATTAGCAGTTATACGTAAAAGACTGTGAGTGCTTACCATCAGGTGACTCACATGATTGATTATTAATAATAATTGAATTAATATGCACGTTGATACATACATACATACACTCACGCCAATATCCCATAAGGGTCGGCGGAGACCATAGTACATCATCATCATCATCATTTCAGCCCATAGCCGTCCACTGCTGAACATAGGCCTCTCCAATTGAATTCTAGCGCGACCT
>WUAW01008007.1:14585-30745 GCA_017165845.1 Thaumetopoea pityocampa | reverse complement strand
ACAAACAAAACCGTGAGTGTATTTTATTTATTACCTCCTCGAGGCTAACCGATGAACTACCACACCTAAACAATCATCATATCATTTATTCCCGTAGGCACTTCAAGAACCGTTCCCGATGAGACGATCAGGCTATAATGTACGAAGGATCAATGCGGATCTTACATTCCACACACCCGTGCGAGCATACTGGTTTCATTATAAAGCGTCTCTTCTCCGCTAAAAACATGATGTTTTTATAGCATGGATGTAGCAAATGAGCATGCAATCCCCAGATGGTGAGTGGCTCCCGCCACCCACAGATATCTGTAGAAAATTCTAGATATGTGTATATAACTACTGTGCCAATTCTAAAGTATATACTTCGCTACTCCTGAGACCTGTGATTATCCCTCTAGTGTGTATGATCCCGGGGAAGTATTGACCCTTCCAGCCGGAACGCTGCAGCGCACGGAGCACTGCTATTAGCGATAGTTTATAGGTAAGTTGGTCCTACCTACTCTTGTGAGCTTGTTGATTGCAAACTTTACCACCAACAAAAAATATGACATGTGTCAAAAAATAAGACTGTGAAATTAAAAAAAAATTGTTTGAACTATTTTTAAAAGTTCTGTACTTACCAGTATTTATGCAAGTCCTGTAAAGGGCCTTTGCCTTCAGCACGCTCTCCGGAAGTCCATCATCCTCTTTATCCTCCAGCAAATCTCTCAGGTCGCTGGTCAACTGTTCTCGGAGCTTCGCTAGCTGGTCCCAAGAAGTGGCCCAATCGGGGACTGGGTTCTTTTTGATCCAACCGCCGCAAGCAAACTCGTAAAAGTCTTTACAGGGGTCAACTTCCTTGTTCAATGCTTGGAGAATTCTCGAGGCTGTGGGTAAAATAATAAATTATACATAAATAATATTTCATCGGAAGGTACATACATCAAGGAATAGAAAAAAATTGGGAATGGGCGATCTGGTCGGTAAGAACACAAGCGCTCTCGGACTTTCGGAGGTTCTTGAAGTTGGTTAACTATTGTATTATTTATTAGAATACAGAAAATATATTAAAAATATGCTACTTTCTGATAACTTAATTTACAGGATTCGAGTGTTGGAGTGTTCTTGATGAATCTGGTATGAGTTCCATCTTTTTGTGGCACGAATGTGAAGAAATGGGGTGACATTAAGTTGTTTTATTTGATTAAATATCTTTGAGTGACCTTAACATTATGAAACAGCACTAGGTACATCAAGGCGCGCTGTTAAAACGATTAACACTAAGCTTATATTGCGTAGAGTAAGGTCGAAAGTTGTATATCATATTTGATTTAATAAGTTATCAGGTCTGCTCGTAGGATGAAATTTTGTGGGTTTCTTTTATTTAAATTTTAAAGATCATTTTTTTTTGTTGGATATTATACATTTATCAACCCACACTAGATCCGCAAGGTAAGCTACGACCGAATTCGTCCACATTATTAGGGGAGAGCCGTGCACCTGTAGTGTGGACCAATAAGTACCGCGGATGATGATCATACATTTTATTAAATTAGTTTAGAACTTTCTATTTCGGTTACTACTCAGATTGTTACATTTTTTATGTGATATATTTTTGGCATCATGAGTCCTATAATTCCGTCCGGTACATTACCCGAAAATACTATTTTTAGTGTTTCACCGTAAGATCAGGCTTAAACATTACCAATTCGAATTACTTTTACAAATTCAATAAAACAAAATACCTACCCGTGTCGCTAACACTTATAACATAATTGAACTCCACATTATTTTGTAGATACAACACTAATAATAATATTTGTGTCAGTTTCATCTCCATAATATAAAAAAATACAATTAAATAAACAATAATAATTAATAATACAATGAAAGCTGTCACTACACATAAAGATTAACAATTTTTATTACCTTTATAATTTTAATATATATACTCGAGTGTTAATGTGAACTTATTAGCAAGTTACTCTTAAATCAATGATAATTAAACCACGCGTTGGCTGGTAAAGCGGACATTAATCAAAACGTTGCGTCTCTCAAGTCAACAGGTGATTCAAAATGTAAATCAAAGCGGCGCGCGCGCTGCATTTTCCAATAAAATGCGTTGTTTATCATCTAACACGTGGAACACATAGAATATGTTGATCAGAACAGAAAATTAATGAATAAATACAACTTTTATGCAATTTTATCATCTATATATACAAATAAATAAAATTAAAGTGTTTATTTGTGGTTTAAACATAAAGGCCTTTTATAAACTTAAATTTAGAAAACATCAGCATCTGATTCCGTATGCTATGATTACGGTTCAACGGACAACGCTTTTAACTCTTCAATTCTAGCACTATTTATGTCAGGGTCTACTGTCGATATGGTTGTATTTATTTTATTTATTTACTGTCATTTGCCTGCGGCACCGCCCGCGCGAATGTAGGTTTTCCGCTTCATGGAAAATCCCGACATATACATAAATATATATATAAAGCCTATGAACCTCTTTTACTTGACCTCTCGTACCTTAACGGCGGCTACTAAAAGAGGGATCAAGTTGTATCTTCAATTTTGATGAAACATACTGCAGTATTTAAGTCGCAATAGTATTATTTTGACTGTAACATTTTAACCAAAATCTACCCGCTGGTTTTTGCGTGAAGCCCGAACAAACAAACATTGACAGATTTAGTTTCCGAACCCCTAATTAGTCGATCTGAATAGTTTGTTTTTAAATATCTTTGGTTTTTGAAAATTTGACATTTAACAATTTTATAATATGATAGTATAGAATTATAAAAAGGTATTCAAACTCATACAGCCTTGTTTGACATAATTACATAATTTTCACAAGTTGATAAAATGTTGGTTTGTCTCATTTTATTGCTTTTTGGGAGTATTTCGTCAATTCGACGATTACCACGTTGACTAGGCGAAAGTTTCATAAGGCTTATCCCTTGAAAAAGTACGGTCACTTTACAATGGCGGTCCCAGTTTTATGCCAATGTTTCAATATTGTTAACGATTATTGACGACTGATACACAAAATAACACCAAATTTACATTCATACATTTAATAAACATCAGAGTAAACTAATATAAAACAGTAAAATAAAACTTCAAGCAATGCTACACTTTAGTTACCGCTAAAGCTCCTTTATAATTTGACTATAAAATAATTTAAAAATCTGTTATGTCAATGAATTAAACGATTTTTTTATTTTGATTTGAAGTACGGAAAATATTTCATCCTACAGGTTCAACAAGGTAAATATTAATGAACACATTTTTAGCAGTTTCCATTTTATTATGTTAGATTTGAATCTAATTTAATAAAATCGAGACCTGACTTGCATGCCCGCATGAGTGTGCCCTCCTGATTAAAGGAGATTTGTGCCCCTGTAATTCGGACGAATTTGGACTCGAGATGATGAATGTATAATGTGTCCTCGTTAGAAGGACCCAGAGAATAAAAGCTGAGAGTAATAAGGCCATATAAAAAGAAGAGACGCGTGCTTTTCTTGAGGAAAACGTGAACACTTCTGCACAAGTTTTAGCAAAACTCACCAGTGCCGACACACTCCTCGCTGAGGCAGGGCCGAGGGCTCTTGTACTCGGTGAGCACCAGCACCGTCGTGTAGACCGCGAGTGCGATCAGCGATATGCCCAGGGCGCCGATTAGCACCGACGAACAGCGAACCGTGCGCTCTCTGTAACAATGTACGATTTTTTATTTAAACAATAATCAAGCTGCAGCAAACGAAAGATAGTGCCGCGTGTAGATAAATCGAAAATTAAATGCTTTTATAGTTTCACCATCATCATTGTAAAAGCGCCTGCCAAATTTTTTATAGCAATTTACATGTATTGCTTTATCTAACCCTTGTTCCACTATAATTTAAAATCAACAAAAAAAGTTAATTTTCTGTACTATCTCGCCTGTTCTCATACCAACAAGATTGTTACAATAACGATGGTTAAAACTCAGAGGTAATATAAGGCATTAAGAGGTTCTGGAGGGTCTTCTGGTACTCCTAGAATATTTTTTCTTGACGGAGGTACGAAGTTTCTTTTTAACAAAAAGAAAAATTCGTATATTTTTAGATTACGAACAAAATTTTTGAGGCGAATAAACTAAAATAAACTTAAAAATAAAATAAACATATACTTAGAATCGGATCAGTAGTTCTAGAGATTACCCCCGACAACCTGAGAAACTTACACGTTTTACTTCTATATATGATATTATCAGTGTAGATTAATTACTGTATGAGTAGATCTACCACAAGATGGACAGATCCTGTTAAAGAGTCTATGAGCGTCAGGATCCCAGCTACTATCAAATAGGTTTAATGTCGAAAGAAAAGACTGGAGGGAGCTGGTGCAGACTTGGCCGTGGTCACGGCTATTAGTCATGAGAAATTGACGACGCAGAAGAAAATCTACCACTAAGTAGCAGTTCGTCGAGTGCAGAGATATTCCGGCTAGAAGGGTCAGAATGTCTACCAACAGAGAGATGTATACAACTCACTTCTCAAGAGTAGATAATAGAACAGTAGTTGTATGTAAACAGTGGCCAATTACCATCAAATGGTTGCGTGTTCGTTTGTTAATCTATGACTTAAAAAAACGAATTTAATTCAATTCATCGGAGTTTAACAGTCATCGTGCGGTCGCGATATTTATTACGACCTTGTCAATCGCTCGTTTTTACATAATGAACCTACCTGCAATATAATGAGTTTTAGATAGAAATTTACTATTAGAGAGCATATTATAGGAGCATGAGTTTGAACGATATTACACGGTGTTTAGATATGTAGTCGCATGTGAAATGTCTCGGCCGGGTGCCGCCAGTTAGGCGTACACAAACATCTCAATTACACAATGAATATTAACCTATTACTTAAGGCGAGTGATTCTTTTATTTATTTATTTAACAGTTGTTTGCTATGCTTACAGCAATGCCAAAGCGCATAGCAAGCTAATCATTAATTACATTTATAATTTGAATAAAAGAAAAAAGGCTATTGGCAATTGTACGAATCTTCAAATACTTACTTATGAGTGACCAATATTACAGTATGATTATATTTTAGACGGTCAAGTTCATTAGAAGACACGATCTATCAAGCATCAACGGAGCAATGGATCGACCTGATTGTTGAAATGATATCTATAGTTATATATTTATAAGTATAGAATCAAAGAGTGACATACCATGGGTATCTTTAATCACGGATGCTTAAAGTGTCCATAATTGGGTAGTTTACCCTAAATGTATGGGTGTTGCGGGTTAGTTAAATTTTAAGGATAAATTGTAACTAAAATGTTCAAAGGTATATAGATACATCAATATTAAGCGCATATTTATGTTTATGTGTGCAATTATAAACGTTTTATTTAATCACTGTTTTATTGAACAAATTACGAAATCAATGTAATAACATAATGATTATATAACAACAAGAACGTTAAAAATTATTCAATTATATATCGTTAATATAATATTTTAGGATGATCTACTAGAAGAATAACGGCAGTACTTACGAGTCAATAATCTTCCATATTATATACTAGGTTTTGCCCGCGGCTCCATCCGCGTGAATGTTGGTTTTCCGCTACATGGGAAGTCCCGAAACAATCACAGATTTATTTGTATAAAAAGCCAATGAACCACGTATATTTGAACTCCCGTACCTTAACGGCGTCTACTAAAACAGGGTACAAGATGTATCTTCAAATCTACTGAACTGATTTTGATGAAACATATCGCAGTATTTAAGTCGGAATAGTACCTTTAAGACCGTAACATTTTAACCAAAATATGCTTGCTGGTTTTTGCGTGAAGCTCGAGCAAACAAACAAACATACATTGATGGATTTTGTTTCAATAGCCCTAATTAATCGATCTGAGGTGTTTTTTTTTAATATTTTTTATTTAAAAAATTTGACTTTAACAATTATATATAATAGTATAGATAAATAAGCGCACGTTTAGATGCACTCCATGTTATTTACTACAATCACACCTCCATTGTTTAAAGCTTTCGTCGCAAGGAAACACGAGTTAACGGTGACACGTGCCGCGCCGCCATTACGTACGCTGCGCACGCGTATTTACTCACAACTAGGGTTACCAGGCGTCCGGCTTTATCCGGATATGTTAGGCTTTTTACGGTCGAATCCGGCTAAATATTTACGTGTCTGGCCTTTGTAAAGCCGTAATTTTTAGGCTTTTTGTCAGTGTACCTTGACGCACGTTGTGTCTATATAGCGAAGCAATGTGGCATATGCCGATCTGAATAGAACTGACCATTGGTCTGTGTTAATATCTTATATATAGTTATCGTAAGCCTTGGGAACGCAATAAGGAAGTTTAACACTTTTGACCCTTATAAAATGACGGCGTCCTGGTTCGCCACCTGACAAGTCTCGTTGCCCGCGGGGGCGAAATGCGGGCTGTGGATAGCCACTTTGGTACATTGAACGATCGTAGCGGGTGGAAAAAAGTGGTCTCTGCCTACCCCAATGCGAAAAAGGCGTGACTGTATGTATGTATGTACGTAAGCAACCTATTAAAGTAGGTTTTGCTTTAAAACATGTGGCCGGTTTAAAAAAAAAGGTAGGTTTGGCTATTAAAAAAGATATGTTCGACTTTTAGAGCAATACGTCCGGCGTAATTTAGCGTCATATCCGGTTTTTATATTTTTGGGGCCTGGTAACCCTACTCACAACTTGCGGGTAGGACGAAATAATATGACACACCGCTGACACCACACAGCCACAGCTCGGGAAGAAATAAATCCTCATAACTGATTGCTGAGTACACCAGCGTGACTGTTTTCTGATTTATTTATTTGCTGAGTTGTAAGTATAAAAATTGTAAATATAAATCCGTATTTGGCTCCGTATATATATTTTAAGTGCTGGTGATTTTATTTTGGGAATTTAACTTTTAAATGTATAAAATAATAAAATTTATATTTTCCTTCTTATTTGTGATTTACATATATTATGCGCGGCTATGCCTGCGTGGACTTTTAACCAACTCCAAAACATTTTTGGGTCTGCGCACAACAACAAAGTTCTCTTATACATACATTTTCGTTTTACCCGCGGCTCCGCCCGCGTGAATATCAGTATTCGCGTTAAATAGAAAATCCCGCAATAATTACTGATTTACAAAAAAGTTCATTAACCATTTTTACTTGAGCTCTCGTACGATAATAGTGGCTGCTGAAACGGAGATCAGGTTGTGTGTCTTCAATTCTAACTCGACCAATTTTGATGAAACATGCTGCAGTATTTAAGTTGGAACAATATTTTTAACACTAAAGTAGTGTAGCCAAAATCTAGCAGCTTATTTTTGCGTGAAGCTTGAATAAACAAACGAGAAGAAAATAAACTATGTTTTCGGTTTCAGAAGCCCTTAATTAGTCGATATATGTAAGTTAGATCTTTTGAAATATCTTTAATGTATAGACAACAACGTTTTACAGTTTTAGGATAATATAAATATAAAAATTCATAGATCAGCCGAGTTCCACTTTTGGTTTTTGACAATTGTTGTGGTAGAATTGGGGCCGGGGACCGGGTCCGTGGCGAATGCCGCACATTCACCAGAGAGAGCGTTCTTTCAGACGCTTGTCTCATCTATTGTGTCGTTACAGTTACGCGAATCGAGCACACGAGCACAGTGCCGCCCGGCCACTGGTGCTGTATACAGCGAGGAGATAACGATCACGATGGCGATGATGATCACGTCTGAAGGGGACGAAGTCAGTTATGGCGAGATATCCCTCCATGATCAGGGAGTACTTAGTCTTTTAACCTGTCCGGCAAAAAGACTTAAGTATACGAGTAAGCGAGCCCGGCCCCCCGAGCTACTACTGTCTTTTCTTACTCCTTCCGAGATAGTAGTATCCTATATCCTGTAGTCCTTTTCCCAAATTCCATATTCCTTGCTAATATAACATTTTTACCTGACCCTCTTCCCCTTTCTTACTTTTAGTGGGAACGCAATGAGGAAGTTTAAAGCTTTTGAACCTTATAAAAATGGCGGCGTCGTGGTTCATCACCCGACATGTTTCGTTTCCCGCGGAGATGAAAAGTGGGCTATGAACAGCCGCTTTGTTCATAGTAAGTGTACTCAAGTGGTCTCTGCGTACAGCTTGTTCGGTAGTATAGTGGTCAGTATCTCCGCCTGTCATGCGGGAGGTTGCGGTTTGATCCCCACCGGAAAGCCGAAAGGCGTGAACTTATGTATGCATGTATCCATCCATCCGGTCAATGGTAATTTTGTTGAAGACGTGCATGTTCACGTGAGGATTTCAACGTCTACAAGTCGAAGTGTGACAGGAGTGGCAGTATCAGAAAAGGGAAAATCTGCTCGCCAGACAGGTGTTATATTTAACGGAGTCTGTCAGCGACCCGATGTTCGATGTCGGGACGTTGTATTTATGAAAAGACGCTATCAAAATTCATCAGCGTGATTTAGACTTCTATGTCAATGTCGTCAATCAAAATCTGCGCCATCTGTTGAGGATGTGAGGTACTAAGTAACGAAATGGGTTGCCGCAGTCGTCAGTTTCGTTAAGACACGTTAAAATTAAAAGATTTAGACGCGATCTCGGAACATACGAACTAAAGGTACGCAAAAACGCAACCTTTTTTGAACTGTTTAACAGAAATGTAGGTCGGTACTCGCTATAAATGTTTGTTATCTCGTTTTGGCGTTTGGTATTAGAAAAGGATAGGGAGGGACTAAATTTACTTAAGTTCTTATGCAGCAGAATCGGCACCATTGTCGCCCTATGAAACCTATTGCCGGAACAGTCATGCCAATCGCACAAATAACGGTAATCGTTGCTAGTCATCGTCCGGGGTGAGACTCGTCGTTTGCGGCACGGTGCCTACGTAATCGAAATACAAGCTATGCGTACGTCGATTGCAGAGACTAAAAAGTTCTTAGAAGTACATCAAATAGCTCAACTATTTCGTGTTTGCATAAATTGTATCTCTAAAAATGTATTGTTTCATCATCATCACCATTAGCGCGTGGAAGTCCACTGCTGGACATCTCTTCCTATGGCAAATATCTCCTTAAAAATGAGGGATTTGCCATAATTTCCGCACTTGGCAGGTATACGTATGTTAGAGATCGTTATAGATTTTGATTGAATAACATGATAACACTGTTTTTCGTAATCTTGGTATTATCTCTTAGCTGGTTCTCACAGCACCCACGAGAAGAGATGGGGTAAGGCTATTATAACGCCAATGCCACACAGCATATATATATATATATATTAAAAAAAATTAAAATTCGACAATTTTCATGCCTAGCTGCCGACTTGACCTCAGCTTTAAAGGTCCTCCGCCCTCTTTAATATTCAGCAAACCAAATGAAAATTATTGTAGCTCGTGAACAAGCAGAATCACCAAAAGCTGAGGCAAAAATTTCAAAATATTAGAGCTGCAAGACCTTTTTGTAGCATAATGTATATAAAAATCACATCGAGTGAGCTCATTTACAATGAAGACCATACGGTAAACGTTGTAAATACCAATCTAATTATCGGATATGTAAATCTTCGTGAGGAAACCTGTGCTATGTGAAATCTAGACCACGCACTAGGCCAGCATGGTAGACTACGATCCAATGCCCCTCCTGATTAGGGGAAGTTAGTGCCCCTACAATGGGGATGGATGATTAAAGAGTAATTTATAATCAAACGATTACTTATCGTTAGAAAGCACTTCACATGCATTTAATTGAACGTGTAAAGGCACTGAGTCATAGCCACCCATCCACTTCCTAACTCCGCGGGGTGGTGCCGCGCGGTTCAATGCCACGGCCCGCTAATGCAATTAAAGCGGCGCACGTCCGAGCCTCAGCAGGTGAGCGCGGGTCAAGTTGAAGGAGGGAGAGCCCGGTCTTGTGCTCGTGTACATTGAACTTGGAACTAATATATAACACTACAGAACAATGGTGGTGATTCTGCTGTAAAGGAACTTAATTAAATTTAGTCTCTCCCTATCTTTTTCTAATGTCAAACGCCAAAACGAGATAGCTATCAATGTTGGCGCTGTCAGTTTTGTTTAGACACGTCAATATTAAGAAATTTAGACGCGATCTCGAAATATACTGTTTAAATATACGCAAAAATACAACATTTTTTTTATCGTTTGAAAGAAATATCGGTTGATACTGGCTAAAAATGTTTGCTGTCTCGTTTTGGTGTTTGGCATTAGAAAAAGATAGGGAGAATCAAAATTTGGTTTAAGTTGTGTTATATCAGAATTGATACCAATGTGAACTATATATGTGCAGGTAAGGAATGGGATTATATATGGCGTCGCTCCTATTCACCTCTCGCTCGCACCATCGCCACCATACTACCGTAGCATAAAATACGTCGTTCATGCGTTGCTTTCAGGTGTAGGTAGAGATGACAATAACGTGAAAATGGTATAAATACATATAAAGTATTGGTATTACACAAAAGAAAAAAATCTCAAATATACAAAAAGACTATCTTAGCGCGTGCGAAGTTTTTTAAGGCTAAACACAAAGAAACTATGTCGTTTATTGTGGTTTTGACTTTACTTTTTTTACATTACTTTGGCGTATTTGTACGTTGTCCAAGACGTTCTTGATCTGTTATTACAATTCTTTCCGGTTAGTTAATATTTTACATTATTATTACTGTTTAATATTATTCATTTTTATATCACAAATCCGAAGTCACGGCCAGTGTTATTTTTCAGCCGCCATTTTTAATTCCGTTCCTAATAGTTTGTTTTTTGAATTCGTTTTTTTGGTGTCTAATAAATTATTATTAATAATTATGTGTACAGGTATGTATATTGTACACACATTTATATATCTTATCCTCAGTTGTGGACCCTAGCTCCCTCGGCAGGTCATCTGATCAACGGGAGAACACGACGTGGCGTTAGTGGGTGCGAATTCCACAGTCCGTGGTATCCGTGCCCTTAGTATAACGGATATTCCATCAAGCATTTTCATTAGTTAAAAAAGTATGTGTTTGAAAGAAACGAAAAATAGTGGATTGAAATTAAACTTGGATTATATCATAGCCTGTGATTTACAGCAAAAAAAAACACGTTTGAAAAAATACTTCACGTTGCCATTGCAACGTGAAGTATTTTTTTAAATTTATCCGTCTGTAAGAACACTCAACATAACTTCTCCTCTTTTCAAATTATTCGTAACTTTTTAGATTAAATATGTTCATTTATTTAAATTCAGATTTATTTTTGAACGCAACAATAATACGCGACGCACTTATAATGTTATATTAGTCCGTATTCCTTGCACAAATCTCCTCAACAGCATTCGATGGTTTATTGACAACCCTAACACATGCATTATCATTATTTATCATCATTCTCAGTCCATATTCGTCCCCACTACAGGGGCACGGACCTCCCCTGATCAGGAGGGGATTAGGCCGTAGTGTATCTAGACTGTAGCGGATTTTAGACTACATAAACCCATGTAAGCATGCAGGTTTCTTCAAAAGGTTTCCTCCTCGGTTAAGTATATTGGTTTATACAAAACAGACCAATAGTGAATTAGAAATAAATCAGTGGTACGAGGACCGGAATCGAACCTACAACCTTACGATAGAAAGTCGTGTCTGGCACCAATACAGCGCTAATGTACTATCACCAATATGTTATCGCTTCGTGTACATTTAAAACATAAAAATATTGTAGTACTTTATAATATTTACGTTGCATACAGATAGTAAGAATAAAACAATAATTAAAGCTATAAATATTCTAAGGAAGATGCAAGAGTGCATCGGTCGGTGCGGCGCCCATAACGCCGGCCGCACTCCTTCGTCGTATAGCTATTGCTAAATGTGAAGCTAAATAGCGACCAGCATTCTGATCGCCTGTTGTGCTGACCCTAAAAATGGTAATTACAAACTAAACATAATAAATATTACTTCAATAAAAATCTAGAATTAAATTTGTCACAACAATAACAACTAGATTAATGATAACCCTCCATGGTTTTATAAACACACAATAGATTTTTAACATTAGATATCCGACGTTTGGCCTTCAACCGGGGTCCGCAGTCAAAGGACCATTATTAACGGTAGAGATCTCCGTGTTAATATTTAGGGTCGATTTAAATTCTAACAACGCACATAATTGGATTAACGTGCGCATTAAACGAATTGTTATATAATTCTTATTAAATATTTCACGATTAATCTGATAAAGTCAATAAATATACATCGTTATCCGTCAGCTCTTGGCAGTTCCCTATTGGATAAGGGCCGCCTGCTCAAAATGAGGGACTATAGTTTCCATGCTTGGCAGGCGTCATGGAAATCGTTATCCTGGTATATCTCTCAAGTGGATCTCACAGCATCCATGAGAAGATATGGCGTGACGCTATTATTACGCCGGCGTCACACAGCATGTATTAATACATTACAAACCGTAAAACACATATATCTTAATATATTTGTAGAACTACAAATAAACTGATTTAGTACACGACGAAATTTACAAAAACTCGAGATATTTGTAAGTTATCTATGAACTCGAAAAGTCACAGATTATTTACTACACCTCGATTCACTTCACCCGCACCACATTCACATGCCCCCTCATATATTATTGTGGCGATCTACTTCACTACAGTGGTACCACACATCCTCAACAGATGGCGCAGCACTTGAGTGACGACATTAGAAGTCTGAATCACGCTAACGAAGTTTTATAACGTATATATAACGTCCCGATATCAACCGTTGGGAATGGTGACAGACCACGCCAGATACAACACCCGTCTGGTGGAAAAATCTTCCCTTTTTCGATACTGCCACTCCTGCCGAAATGGTCGAAATGTACCCATAAATGTTGACGTGCTTATCAACGTCATCATGGTTAATCAGAATTTCGCTCTATTATTGTACTAAAAAAATCATAGAAACGACATTCTATCAATAATTTCTAAGCATTAAGTTTCACGGTGTGTGGTACCGGCCTGATAATAGCGTCACTCCATCTCTTCCTGTGGAAGCTGTGAGAGCCAGCTAAGGGAAGTACGTACGTGTAGCTAAGGGATAATGAGCAGCAGAGTTATCCTGTGAATCAACTAAAATTTACTGCGATCTCCAATATGCCTGCCAAGTATGGAGATTATGGCCATGTCCAGCAGTGGACTTCCATGAGCTGATGACGGCGATGTAGTTTCATATTTTAAATAAAAAACATTGCATGATTTTTTTTTCTTTCAATAGATTTTTTCGCATTATAGCAGGTATGCCAACCCTATAACACAATCGCTAATCGCTTACACCATATATTCACGTACGTTCCGCCCCACTCACGCGCCGGTACGGTGCGTATTAACGACGACATATACGTCCCTATTAGGGGTGCCACTTTCGCTTTTAATAGCGCTGCGTACAATGCGTGCACTTTCAACGCCACGCTATTACGGACAAGAAACCTCTTAATTATCAAATGTATATACCTCATAATTCTTTTTTCAAATAGATAAGAGTTGAAGGGAATGAGATAGCCATAATAGTTGTATGTAGCGTTGTGTGTAGCTCGTTTATATCTTAATATATACATATATAACTGTATAGATATATATGTATATATTAATATATTTCTTAATAGTATTATTATAAAATTGTTAAATCTCAAATTTTCAAAAATCAAAGATATTTAAAAACAAACTACTCAGATCGACTTATTAAGGGCTTCTGAAACCAAGTCCGTCGATGTTTGTTTGTTTGTTTGTTTCAGCTTCACGCAAAAACTAGGGGATAAATTTCTGTCAAACTATTACAACCTTAAAGATACTATTCCGACTTAAATGCTGCGGCATGATTCATCAAAATTAGCTTACTCCCTGTTTTAGTAGCCCCCGCTTAGTTAGGAGAGCTCAAGTAAAAGTGGTTTTACGCTTCTTATATAAATCTATGATTATTTCAGAATTTTCCATATGGCGAATAACCGTCATTCACGCGGGCGGAGACGCGGGAAAAGCTAGTAATAACTATTTTTTGTAATTTTGTGTGCAATATCGTTTTTATTTTAAGTGATTTTGATGACTGATTAAAGTCCGTTTGCATCATTCAAAATATTAAAAAAAAATACAAACTCTTCGTAAAATACTAATAAGTATTTTTACGATGAGAACACAGAGCATGAGTGTCAAGGTTACAAGGATCGTGCATCATTATGTTGATAAGATACAAAGCGCATTGTTAACAGATGGGCTGACCGATAGGGGGCGGCACCCACTCGAATTATATGGAGATTAGGGTAGGCAGAGACCATAGTACATACTACATATGTACATACATATAGTCATGCCTCTTTCCCATTGGGGTAGGTAGAGACCACTTCCTTCCACCCGCTACGACCATCTGTTATAGCAAAGTGGCTATCCGCAGTCCACATTTCGTCCCCGCGGGCAACGAGACGTGTTGGGTGGGGAACCACGAGGCCGCCATTATGTAAGTAAGTTCAAAGGTTTTTAGTTAATAACTGAACAATATATTATAAACTTCATCTCTGTGTTTGCAATCAGTTCTTTCGTAATCATAGTTAGCCCACGAACGGCCACTGTTGGACTTAGGTCTCCTTCTATTGCGTGTATATGGCTCCACACATTCATCGCCACGACGAATCATAGAATATATTTGTTATAGGGATTTTCTAGAAAATCCCTATAACAAAAAATCCCCTTTTTTTAGAAAATCTCTATAACTTAGTAAAAACTTTCAGATACCAATATTTTCTGTAATTCACCACATAATTGTTTAATTATGTGGTGAATTACAGAAAATATTGGTATCTGAAAGTTTTTACTAAGTTATAGGGATTTTCTAAAAAAACTATTCGTGTAATTCACATCATATCAGGAATGCATCGTAATTACTGATAGTATTGTGAAATGACGAATTGTTGATTATCGTAAAAATATATAATTTATAGTCTTAATAATTATTTTTGATAATTATTTTTATAGAACAAAACCCAGATGGCACCCAAGTGAAGCCAACAATTCCAACAATTACAATACAAAATGTATTATCTCGAGCCAGTGTCAAACGCAACATCGTAGTTGTAGCACGTGTAGTGTGTTTGAATATTTTTTTTTAATTATGCCGTCTTGCGTGATCAAAATTTGTAAAAATTGGTCCAGAGAACAAAAAAGAAGGAGAAGTATCATTTCATAGGTATGTGTAGATATTTTGATTATTTTAACCATTTCATCCATACTGTTTTATTTAAGTCGACCGGGAACATTAAATGCTCAACAATATCGGTTGGTGTTGCTAGATTATAATAAAATATTTTCCCTGAAATCAAGGTATATGTATATATAAACCATGTTCGTTATGTTTCTTTGTTTCCTTTTGTATAAATGATCAGATACTAAAAGAAATAACGATATGGTTCTAACGCGAGAATCATATGTTTTCAATTTCAATTGTAACTGGATATAAATTGTTATTGTAAACTTATAAATGAACATCTTTTTTACTCATGTTTTATAAATATATTTGTTAGCTGTAAGATTTCTGAAAAATAATATAATAACAAATATATAATTTACTGCACGGATGGTTCAGTGGTTTAAGTGTTCGCTTCTCCACTGTGCTGTCAAGTATTGTGGGTTTGATCCCCACACGGGACAATGACTTTATGTAAGCCACAAAATGTTGTCCTGAGTCTGGGTGATTTGTGTTTCCGTTATTTGAACGTTTGTAAAGTCCCCACGACACAGGAATTGATCCTTATGCGGGAGTTGTCTTTTTAAAATAAAAATAAAATAAACAATAAAATCCTAGATGGCCACCAAATATTTCAAACTCGGATTTAGTAGGAAATGGAAGTGTAATATGTTAAAAAATAAAACATTATGAGCGGTAAAGGAAATTTAGTGATAACTAAGTTTTGCCCACCGTTTCGTTCTTACCTGCACTTATTTTTTAACGGAGCGATATAATTACTGACATCAAATCTAGTTTAACCTGCTTAATTAGATTTTATTTGGGCTTTAATTACTAGAAACCTCTGTGATGTGTTTACTAAACATTACTTGGTTAAATTTTCATAATAACAGTAAATGTTCTCATTTACTACTATTA
>WUAW01008007.1:3404-13777 GCA_017165845.1 Thaumetopoea pityocampa | reverse complement strand
CAGAACCTATGTATAACCTATACTTTAGCAAATAAAACATTCATCCATTGATTCATTTTGAAAGTATTTTCCATAATCTCCACGCTGTCTTGGTTCAACGCTGCTGTCCATCAGTGTCGCTCCTATCAAATCTTTTAGGTGGTGCGAGATCTAAAAGCAGCGCCCCTCTAAATTAAACAAAACTTTATTGTTAAAGCAGTTACTTTATTTTCTACCACGAAAGGCAGCCGGCTCTGATTATTAAACCGAATTATAATAATTATAATTAAATAAGAATTACTGCTGTCAAAAATATCAAACCGTAGAAAAGTTCGTTTGACAAGCCTAATAGCACCATTCCATTTTTTTTCCTGTGGGTGTTGCAAGAACCAGGTGAGAAACACTGGTGTATTGGGTAGTAGCATTATCTTGAGATTTATCACCTGTGATTAGGGAGATTAAAGGCATTCTCTTTTAAGAAAAACCGTTATGTACAACAGTGGAGTTTTATAAGCTGATAGTGATAATGATTTAATTTTATTCTGCCGGTGACGTAAATTTAAATGATTTTAAATCAACTGACGTCATACCCTCAAACCTAAAGCAATCCAAATTGTTCTGATTTTGAACTGTTCTTCATTCGTTTACAAAAACCAGCTTCGGCGGTGATTAGAGGAATGATTGGTTCTAGTGCACAGTAAATACGTTCGCCGCTGTGTTCACACACAAATGTTTACACCAACGTGTAGGCACACAAATGTGTAGCACACGTTTTTGAACGGAACTGAAAATTTACAATTTTAAATGATCTACTTGTTATCTTAACTATAATTTAATCACCGTTTATAAATTTCATTCAGTCAAGATTTCTCTAATGTTGCCAAATCGGTTTGGAAATGTCCCAGATAGACATAGATAATTGTAGATAATAAACATAAAATTATTACAATTAGCAAGAAACTATGTCTTCGAAGTACAGTTTTATAGGCTCTTTCTAATTCTTTGCAAGCGCCTAATATTCATGTAAACTTTGAGTAAAAAATCTAAGTATACAGTTTAAGTTTTTATCGGGATACGGGTTATACTCTATACCAAAGGTTCTCAAACTTTTTGTTTTGTAGACCACTTGTAATGTTTTTCACTTTTGGGTAGACCCCCAAAGCGTAGTTAGTATAAAATTTTTGCAAATTTATCAACATCAAATGTGGTTTTGACAGTTGGCGTAAATCCCTTGCAGGTCCCCGTCGACCCCTGGGGGTCGATAGAGATCACTTTGGGTATCAATACTATATACGTTCAGATTTGACCATTCATGTCCAGTTGAAAAATTCAACCTATATGTGTGTTAAATTATTTAATCCATCGTAATTTTTAAATGTTAAAATTATAAAGACGATTACGGGTTCATTAGAATCCATAAATAATATATTAAATGAAATATAAAAAAATATGCTATAAAAATATGCTGCTATCGAACCGCAACGAGGTTAAATATGGTATAAAAGGTAAGATAAGGCGGACTAAACACACATAATTATGTTTTTCATCCCCAGTTCAAATTCGTCCCTATTACAGGGGCACGGACCTTCTCTAATTAGGAGGGGATTAAACCGTAATCTACCACGCTGACCTAGTGCAGCTTGGTAAACTTCACACATGGGAATGAATCCTGATGATAATTTGATTGGCACAGTGGGCAGAGGCTCTGCTTTGTTCTGTTCTGTTCTAACTCCACTAGGTTTCCAATGCGCTTGCTTCTATATAAATATTTTGTTTTTTATATAAATATCTAATAAATAATATTTGTTTTGTATTTATATAAATATATCTAATAAATAATATTAGTTCTGTATTTATATAAATATCTAATAAATTTTGTTTATAATAAATACATTGGTGGTGTGGTGGTCATACACACGATTTACGATCAAAAAGTCGCGGATTCGATCCCTGTCCGGTACCACTGAATTATTTCTAATTTATGTACCGTTTACATTGTAGACACCAATGTATTATACACCTTGGTAGACTACGGTTTAATCTCCCTCCTAGTCAGTCCATACCCCTGTAGTGGGGACGAATATGGACTGAGGATGAAATTTTATTTTTATATAATTCTAATCTTTATGTACATAAGTATAATGTGCTCTTTTTAACTTTAATTTATGTACCCACAATAAATTATTTGTGCAATATGTTTGTGTAGAATGTAATTACGAACATAAAAGATAGTGTGTGGTCAATTATACGATAGCATCTCTCATTATATACATACATCAAATATGTTATTGTGTGCATAACTCATGAAGCTAGTGCGGAAATCTATCCGAGGTCGTCACAATACGGAGATAATGGTATATTAACATAAACGGTTGATTAAAAATGCAAATCGATGCATCGGCAATACACGAGCGGCTTTCTTTGTCGCACACGCCATGAGGGCTCGCTTGGGATTCGCCGAAGTAAAATGCATACAGCGTTTGTTAACAGACAATAAACTTAAATCATTATTGACAGGTCTGTTCGAACACAATTTGTTTATTGCCGTTTCAAAAATGATTAATGTTAAAAAATTACGTTAATTAAACATGAAAACCACATAAAAGATTTACAAGGGCAAGCTATCGGCGGCAACAAAAATGGGTATTTTTAACGGCAGGACAAAAGAAATATAAAAAAGGATTAAAACGTAAAAAAAGTGCATTGGTGGTGTAGTGGTTTTAGCCACGGCTTACGATCGAAGGGTCGTGGGTTCGAATCCCGTTCCCGTACCACTGAGTTATTATTTGTAATTCATGTACGGTCTACATTGTAGACAACAATGCACTTAACGGAGAAGGAAAACTTCGTGAGGAAACCTGCATACCCGCATAGGTGCGTGAAGTCTACCAACCCGCACTAGGCTAGCGCGGTAGACTACGGCCGAATCCCACTCCTGATCAGGGGAGGTCCGTGTCCCTGTAGTGGGGAGGATATGGACTGGGAATGGATGGATGAAAAAGTATCTGTAAAGGATATTCATCATCATTTTCAGCTGGTGGAACTCTAAAACTGAACATGGATCTCCCCCCTTAAATAAGAAGGGATTTGCCATAATCTCCACGCTTGGCAGGCGTGTTGGAGATCGCAGTGGATTTTGATTGTACAACAGGATAATGGGCAGCATCATTCTGGTTGCCTAGCTGATTCATTACAGAATCCACGAGCAGAGATGGGGTGACGTTATTATTATGCCTTTGAGTACCGTTTATCGATGGGTAACGTAACATAAAGTCGCTGGTCTCTGTATTCTGCTGTTATAACATATGTCACATAACTTGAATAACAATGTACATTCGTAAAGAAGAAAAATGTGCGTCGTCATCATCATCATCATAATCCTGGGATTAACGAGGCCTCAGACTCTGCTGTTATTACAGATGTGTTTGTGAGGCGGGTTCAGGTGACCCAGTTTGACGTATGCCCAACAGCAATACCGTATCTAGTTACCGGTAAATATTTATGATATCAATACTCTCCATTCAAATGCAGACAACCTTTGAGAGCCATTGTAACACTTTTCGTATTTTTATTCTTCTGTAATTAATTATTTCTGGTGTGTCAATAAGGAGTTATCTGTCTATCTATCTACCGTGTGACGTGATCACAGTAATAGCTTACAGTCCCAGTTACAATCAGCATCTCAAAGCACAAGCCGGAACTCAATGGTTTACGTGCCCCCCGAAACATGTAAATATGTCTCGGTAATTGGGAATTAGAACCGGTAAATGTACCGGCGGTGTAGTACCGCCATAGACGGCTTGCGATCGAAAGGTCGTAGGTTCGATTGCGGACCCGCAGCATTTGGTTATTAGTAATTAATGAACCAATAAAATACCGCAATGCCTTCAGACCAAGGTATTCAATCAGTGCATATTTCCAATGATGACCTATGAATCTGAAAGATGGCCACTGACTATGGGCCTCATAAGAAAGCTCAAGGTCACGCACCGAGCAATGGAGAGAGCTATGCTCGGAGTTTCCCTGTGAGATAGAATACGTAATGAGATAATCCGCAGGAGAACTAAAGTCGCCGACGTAGCTCAGAGGATTGCAAAACTGAAGTGGCAGTGGGCGGGGCACATAGCTCGTAGAACCGGTGGTCGTTGGAGTCTCAAAGTGCTGGAATGGCGATCCCGAACCGGAAAGCGTAACGCGGGTAGACCCCCGACTAGGTGGACCGATGACCCGGTGAAGGTCGCGGGCAATCGGTGGATGCAGGCGGCNGAGGCCTATGTCCAGCAGTAGACGTCTGTGGGCTAATATGATGATGACGATGAATTCATGTACGGTCTACAATATAAACACTAATGTACCTAACAGAGAAGGAGACTTCGGGAGGAAACCTGCTTGCTCAAATGGCTGTGTGAAGTTCACTAGGCCAACTACGGCCTAATCAGGGAATCCCCTAATCCCCTCCTGATCAGGGGAGGTCCGTGCCTCTGTAGTGGGGACGAATTGAAACCATGGGAATGTTAGCCTCCTTAGGCGAAGTTCGAAACCCAGACCATTAGGCTCGAAGGACAGATCAAATCTACCACACTTTTGTGACTCTCAAATTCAAGTACACCGTAGCTATAGATAATACAGTAGCGAATAAGGGCGAACGTTTTCAAAAGGAAATCTGTCTTAATAAAGTTCACTCGCCATAATTCTGTCTTATTTTAGAAGGAAATGTCCATTTCTATCACTATAGACACCAAGTACAGATAAATCAGCTTGGAGACGTTTCATAGTAATTTTTGTATACACGGTGACTAAAACCGGAATAAACCAGTGTGCTAACCACCACTCGTCGCTCGCATCAGTCGCTTATACGTAGCGTTAGAAGTTAGTTATACATATTAAATTACGTTTAATAATATGTGTATAATATAAGTTCCCATCTAAAAATATAAAAAAATATAAAAAGTATTTGTTTGTTTATCTGCTGACCGAACACTATTACAAATGCAAAAGCTGAATTGATTTTAGTTTATATGGTGGGGTTTTTCAAAAGGAAGTTTTTTTGGAATCGACGCGTAAGGATATCTCGTCACCCAAATTGTACCTACACATGTTCAAACTCGACTCCGTTGACTAAGCATTGTGTCGGTGTGTTCAGCGGCTTTCTTAGAACAATGGACAAAGGGTTTTTCTTTTGTTCTTCGATTATTGGAATGCGATTTCCCACTGACTAATATTTGTGAGTGCGATAATATTATGTAGCAGTGTGTATGATTGACGGTGATATTAATAAAGACATTGATAATTACGTCGGATTATCACCAACTATAAAACTAAGTGTTGCAGGAGCGGCAGTGTCTGGTGGGACCTGCCACCGCCCCCAACGGTTGATATCGGGACGTTGTATATACGCTAAGTCGCTATCAAACTTCGTTAGCGTGATTCAGACTTCTAATGTCGTCACTCAAGAACTGCGCCATCTGTTGAGAATGTGTGGTACTGTGTAGTGAATTGGTTGTCACTACTGTATGTATGTAAAAAAATTCCTACGGTCGGATATGTAATGATATTTTCTTAGTGACTGACAAGCGATACCTTCATGTAAATGATATTATGTACCTACTGTATACATACAAAAACCTACAAAGATTGAGTATTGCTATCTTCGATGTAAAATAAGCTAAATGTTTTATAACAGATTGTAATAACGGTTATAAACCGCCGATTAGATAGTAATTCAAATAAAAGACTTCAACGTGTTGATTTTCGTGCTCCAATCATTAAAAATAGCATATTTCAAGCCCTATTGAAATTCATCATCATATCCGCACATAGATGTCCACTGCTGGACATAGGCTTCCTCTGAAGGACATCGAGCAACTGTGAGCCACCTGCATCCACCAGTTACCCGCAACCTTAAATAGGTCACCGTCCCATTTAATCGGAAGTCTACATATACCACTCTTTCTTATACGGATAAATAATATTCTTCACTCCATACGGAGTTCGCACACGTATATAGCATTCATTCTCTCGTGCAAAATAAATACTTATGATCTCAGAGATTCTTTACTTTAAGCTTATATTAATCCAAACTTAGTATATGCCCAATTTTTTTTATAAGTTTACGTTGTTTAAGAGTTTAATACTCTTAATAAGTTACGCCATGTTTGGGCAAATGTAGTGGGACAATTATTAATATTGTTTTATATCATAAAATTTTTAATTTATGTTTTGATTTTTAAAAGTATTAATTTGCCCAAAATATTTTGAATTTACCGCTATTTTTCAGGCTCGTGATTCGTGTGTCAATCTTTAGCCTATCTCCATCCATTCTCGCTATCATATCTATCTTTCTGCCAGTCTCGCACAAAACCAAGACAATTTATTGGCGACACTACACAGAAGCATATGGAGAACTGTTTTGTTGTTAAATTAAATATGTTGATGTGTACCCGTTCGAATAATAAAACTGATTTATATCTCAGATCAAATCAAACAAATTGCGAAGTCATTGATAATAATGGCAATCTAAAGCGAAACGAAGACCCGCGTAACAATTGTGTGCCATCTAATTTTGCATCCGATCTGCATAATGTTGCCGCCTGTGGGCGTATGCAGGACTCTGAATTCAATCACTTGAACCTTTTAATGGAAGGTCCGAAAATAAATGGAGGTGTTAACACCCTTGTAACGTGTGGAGTTGGCTTATGGAATGTGATGTGACACTGATTCCATCACCTCCATCTCCACGTCAGCCAATATACGTTTACTTTTATTATTATTTTTTATTTTAATCTGTTTAAATTAAACTTAATTATAGAATTCTGACTCCCACCATATTGGTGTCATTTCTGATGTAACAGAACTTAAACTAAACTTAAACTCTCCCTATCTTTTTCTAATACCAAACATCAAAACGAGATAGCAAACGTTTTTAGCGAGTACCAACATATGTACATTTCTGTTAAACGGTACAACAAAATGTTGCGTTTTTGCGTATCTTTAGTCGGCATGTTCCTAGGTCGCGTCTAAAGCTCTTAATTTTGACGTCTCTAAACAAAACTGAGAGCACCGAAATTGTAGCTATCTCGTTTTGGCATTTGGCATTAGAAAAAGATAGGGAAAGACTAAATTTAGTTAAGTTCTGTTACCACAGAACCATACAAATGTTGTCTGTAAGAAATCGTAGTTCGAGATAAAACTGCTCTATATACATTTTAAGTAAATGTAATATAGTACTTTACTAAATATTTTTTTAAAGACACTACTCCCGCATTAGGATTAATTCCTGTGTCGCGGGGACTTTACAAACATTCAAATAACGGGAACACAGAACACCCAGACTCAGAACAACAATTTGTGGATTACACAAATGTGTTGTCCCGTGTGGGGATCGAACCCACAACACTCGACAGCGCAGTGGAAATTTAAACCACTGCGCCATCCGTGCAGTCAAATTAATATGTGTTAAAGTGATGTACAATCACAGTATATTCTATTCTATTTTGGATATGAGACTCATGTAATGATCGCCACAAAGATCGCGACTTTATTTAGTTCGCCGCCTCCAGGGTCGACTCCCGTAAAACTAGGATCCAACGTCTACCAGTTAAATTTCGGGACATTGTGTACTGGATAGATTTACGCTTATAATGTGAATGTTTTGAATAAGATATTTCATTTAACAGGGAATCTTTGTGTTTTCTTAGTAGTCTATGGATACTAAAATAATGAGGATCTGTCTGAAAGATCTTTTAAATTCTAATCAAAAAATAGATAAAATTTTACTGGTACACCAAAAAATAAATTTATACAGACAGAGGGAGAAAACACAAGTGATACATACATACATACATACACTCACACCCTTTTCCCTGGCTCTCCGACGGGGAATCGAACCCCGGTCTCCTGCATTACAGGTACCCACCTGTACTGACCACTATACTACCGAAGAATTGGGGTAGGCAGAGACCACTTCTTTCCACCTGCTAAGAGCAAGGTGGCTATCCGTTGCCCACAAGTGATACAATTAAACTTTAACACTAAAACTCAACTCTTCCAAGCATCAATTGGACAGGTTTTTTTTTAATTGGCAATGACGAAATTTTATGACTTTGTCATGCATAGTCACGGTATACGAAGTTTGAAATTCGAACAGAAGTATCATTTAATAACAATACAATTGCTGGTTCAATGCGATAACATCATTTTGATTTATGTCATAGCGCATCTAATATTATAGTGATTTCTTCTTCTATTTTTCATGGTGGCAATGGGCTGCGAATTCACGCCATTTCTACCATTGTCGTGTGTATATATTTTTGAAATCGTATATTATTTTTCAACTTAGCAGTAAAATATCGATGTGTTACAATTTATTGTTTCTTGGGAGTTTTGAAGTCAATTCGACAATCATTTTTTTTTCTCCATAAATTTTGTCATCTTTGTGAGTGATGAAACATTTGCATAAATCCGTGACAAATAAACTCTAAAATATACACCGCAACATTAATCAAATCACAACAGCAGTCCTTGAATTATCTCCGCAATGAACCTCAGCAAATGATTAGGTAACGGCGCTCATACAAATTACGGTGAAATATATATTTTTATGTCATTAGGTCGTTTATTGACAAATATTACCTTACTAGCTTTTGCTCGCGGCTTCACCCGCGTGAAGTCGGTTTTTCACTACATGGCAAATACCGAAACAAGCATAGATTTATATAAAACGCTTTAGAACCACTTTTACTTGAGCTCTCATAACTTAACGGCGGTTACCAAAAAGAGGGTTCAAGCTGTATCTTCGTTTTTACTGGACCAATTTTGATGAATCATGCTGCAGTATTTAAGTCGGAATAGTACCTTTAATGCTGTCGTAGTTTGGCTAAAATCTAGCAGCTGTTTTTTGCATGAAGCTCGAATAAACAAACAAACATCGACGGATTTGGTTTCAGAAGCCCTTAATTAGTCGATTTGAGTAATTTTTTAAATATTTTTTATTTACAAAATTCGACATTTAACAATTTTATAATAGTATAAATAGATAGACTATTAAACTATTATAAGTTTGATGCCTTCAGCTGATGAATATCTGTACATAGTTTCGTTGAAACTACATATGTTACATAAATACATATGTAATACTAAATCAATGTAGGAAATAAATTGATTTAAACATATGATCATAATAATAACCAATGTTTGGTTTATTGTGATCGACCCAAACAATGAAATCAATTAAATAAATGTAATCGAAAAACAAAATATGTAACACGTTGAAAATATGAAAAACAAATTAATGTAATCAAGAAACATAATATGTAATATGTTGAAAATATGTAAAACATTGAAATTAATGTAATCGAAAATCAAAATATGTAATACGTTGAAAATATGTAAAACATTGAAATTAATGTAATCGAAACACAAAATATTTAATACGTCGAAAATAAGTAAAAAATTGAAATTAATGTAATCGAAAAACAAAATATGTAATACGTCGAAAATAAGTAAAACATTGAAATTAATGTAATCCGTGTTACCATGAAATCAACGAATTACGTTTAGAATCAGAAAACGGCAGTAGTGCTATATAGATAATAACCCATCTAAGACCATTATAAACAACTGACCCACTTGAATATCTATTAACCAAAATTATAAAAACCAGTTAAGAATCACAAATAGTTGTATGTATAAAGTATCCGCGAGATTTGTTTTGTTGCAAAAGAATCCAAACGGTGAGACCAAATGTAGCAAGACATTATAATTGAATTTATTCACGCTCGTTTTGGTATAGATGCGAATTTTTATCGACAACGATTTTTATACAAACTTATCGTTAATAGATTAAAACAAAAACTAAAATAACAAATAAATTGACAATTAAGAAATAAGATGACCGTTGTAGTATTGCCATGTTTGGATTGAAACAAAAAGGAATAAATTCTTAAGATCTATGATTATAATCAATTGATTAATTAACTATGATTAATTATTAAGATATATGAAAATTGGAGATGAGAAAATATATGTTTAATTACATCATCAAGTATAACAAATCTTTAAATAGGGAATTTGATATTTTTACAAGGTTAACATTTTTTCAAAATTATACCACTTCAAGAATTATTCGACTACATTTTATCTGAATTTTTTTAAAGAATGAAAAAAGACAGTATATTTTAAAAATATCACGGTGTACTAAAAATCAAATAGTTTGACATATGGCCGACCAACTTATCTTGTAGTTGGTAAAGTAGGAAGTTCATATAAGCTACATGTATTATTTATTATAGGATATATACACCCGCATTAGGCCGTAGTCTACCGTGCTGGCCTAATGCGGGTTGGTAGACTTCACACACCCATGCGGGCATGCAGGTTTCCTCACGAAGTTTTCC
>WUAW01008005.1:10648-21613 GCA_017165845.1 Thaumetopoea pityocampa | reverse complement strand
GTCTTGGAGATCGCAGTGGATATTTCTTGAATCGCTAGATAATACCGCGGTCCGCATCTTGGAGTACCGCTCAGCCGCTTTTCACAGCGCCCACGGGAAACTATGAAGTGTTATGTTGTTATTGTGTACACTGACACAAAGTCGCCGCCAAACGTCGCCAATGATCCAATGTTTGTTGGCTTGCAGCGTTCGATTCTTGTCTTTTTCTTGTTATAATCATCATTATAATTAACCCTTGAAAATCCATTGCTGGATATGGGTCTAGTCCTTAAAAAAGGAGGGTTTTGGCATAATCTCCACTCTCGGCAGCCGTCTTGGAGATCACAGTAGATTTGATTGAAAACCAGAATGAGGATGCTGCATTACATCTTTAACTGGTACTGAAGCACCCGCAGGGAGACACGCCGTGGCGTGATGCCTGTGGTTGTACCGGCGCCACGCAGTAAGTGTCTTGTTATAATTCTTTTGAATCTAGTGTTGTTATTAGAAAATATATGTATATATAAAGTGTGTACTTATAGACACAGCTCGTTAGTTCGTATTTGTTAGTTTAAACAATGTTGAACCTTGGAAAATCCGGACTTTCCGCAGAAACCGGGACAGGACACCTGTGCAGTATTGCGAGAGCGCGCCACCGTGCGCACGCGACGCGGCGCCGGCGCGCAGCGGCGCGCGGTGAGGCACGCCTGACTCATGCCCGTGGACTCCTGTCTCGTACCTATTACCACTGCACTATCGCCGTAACGTTATGCCCAAACGATCTACCGACATTGTCTTTCAACTTACTGTTGACGGTAAATAATAAAGTGTTCATTTACAGTAGTTCATTTTGTCGACTTGTGACGTTTTATCATGTACTATTCCAAGAATTAGTCATAATGGATACTTACTCTCATTAAAACAGTACTTGTAAGCGTTGTGTTGAAAGCTGACCAGTAAAAAAACATTTGCACCTTTAAGTAAATGTTGATTACGAAGATAATACCGGAATGTGTCGAGTGGTACCTACGCTCCTCTAATAATCTACTTCTTCGGTGTCCTCCTCACAATTTTGGGTTTATTAACTCTTTTCTTGCACAATTGAATTGCTTTTACGTGAATTATCGGAACCATCACAATAATTTATTTTGTTGTTTATAAGTATTATTAGAATATTTTTATGTATATTTAGAGAGGGTAGATGAGTACATGGTCGTGACTGATGCAATTTCAGGTCAGTGATATGAAATCCAGACTCGTACGAGTATTGATGTAGCTCGTGCGTCCTTCACAACTCCAACGGAATTCCATGTTGTCAATGATTTTCCCTCCAAACCCGTCTTGCACCAATATTACATTATTACATTTCACGAGGGGACCAAAGGGTTTGACCAAGTTATATTAAGAGCGATTACATCGCCTACTCTTGCTTTTATAAAGATTCCATTGCTGACGTTGGAATTATGCAAAATACTAGCTTTTGCCTGCGGCTCCGCCCGCGTTAATGTCGGTTTTCTGCTACATGAGAAATCCCGAAACAAACATAGATTTATATAAAAAAAAATGAACCAGTTATACTTCAGCTCTCATACCTTAACAGCGACTACAAGAAAGGGTTCAAGCTGTATCTTCAATCCCGTTGGACCGATTTTAATGAAAATGCCGCATTATTTAAGTTTGAATAGTATGCTTAAAATTGTAATAGTCTGAACAAAATCTACCAGCTGGTTTTTGCATGAAGCCTGAACAAATAAACAAATAAATAAACAAACAGACAAACATGTGGCATCACCGTTAAGCGATAAAAACCTTTAAATAAAGAGAAAAAAAAATAAACAAACATCGATGGATTTGGTTTTATAAGCCCTTAATTAGTCGATCTAAGTAGTTTGTTTTTAAATGCCTTTGATTTTTGATAATTTGACTTTTAACAAGTTAGTAATAAGTATAGATACTTATTCAAACTAAACCAAAATTAAATAAACTATTGTAAAATATCAACTAAATAATATTTATAAATTATGAAGGCAGTGATAGCCTAGTCGTATGCATAGGTATGCATGCCACGACAGAGCCCGAGTTCACGCACCTATAATATTTCGAAATTATGCGCGTATTAGTAATCAATTATCACTCGCTTCAAATGGTAAAGGAAAATATCGTGAGGAAACCTGCGCGCCTGAGAGATTTTCTCGGCGGTGTGTGAAGTCTGTCAGAACGCGTTAGGCGCGCCGCATTGTTACTACAGCCTAACCCCACTCCCAGCTGAGGAGATCCGTGGCCCGCAGTGGGTTGATTATGATGATTAGAATAATACTAAAACAATAATGTATTACATATGTACATAAGCATGAAACTAACTTCATCGGTATTAAGAAATTGAATTTTTATAACAATATGTTAATAGTGTTTGGCACCGGGATAATAGTGTAGGTGATGCGAGAGTCTGCTGAGGTGAACCCCCGTTTACCCCTGTAAAAGGCAAAATATTATCCTTCGCGTCGAGGTAAATTTATTACGATGACCGAGGCGTTTGTCAAGCATGGAATTTATGGTAGATCCCCTATTTATAGCAACGCGCTTCAACAGGCTGATGATGATCAGATCCCGTAATATTATGGCTTATAATATGGTATGGGTTGATTTAATTTATTGGCGATGTAGCAACATTAAGCAATAGAGCTAATAACTATAAGTAAAATCAATACTCGTTGTTCCGACTGTCGCAGTCTGCGTGGACGACGACGATAAACCAATCCCTATATTGTACTCTGATTGTACCGCGCGACGATTAATAATAGTATCATAGAAGAATATCTATATACATATTGTACATACATACACTCACGTTGGTAAGGGTAGGTAGAGACCACAGTCGACCACATACTACCATCCAGTAATGGCGTTCTCGCCTCATACACATTCATACACATTTTAGTCGAATAAGGGTGCTACGAACTTGATTGTTTTGAAATTAGTTGGTGACGAATCACCCTAGACGCCTAGAAAAATTAACCATAATCGAAATTACGGTTAATTTTTCCAGACGTTTTTTTCGACGCTTCCACACATATATTTATATATATACCAGATATATTTTATATATACCAGATATTTGTTTCATAAGAACTTTACTCATCTTTTCTAAATTACAAAACTATTCACTTCTCGATCCTTGCAGCTTTCGTTCTTCTTTTGCCATGTCCACGAATCTTTGACATATGTAAATGTAGGCACTAACACACCGCTGTGAATAGTCAGACGAGTCTTTTGTAAGACTGACTAATCACTNCGAACTTTACTCATCTTTTCTAAATTACAAAACTATTCACTTCTCGATCCTTGCAGCTTTCGTTCTTCTTTTGCCATGTCCACGAATCTTTGACGTATGTAAATGTAGGCACTAACACACCGCTGTGAATAGTCAGACGAGTCTTTTGTAAGACTGACTAATCACTCATTTTGGTGTACAGGATGCTCTGCGTAAGGTGTAATGTCAGATTATTACCCGCCGTCACCCTCCTTTCGATATCACATCTTCCATTTCTAAAAATATCTAATCGGTGGTAATATTTTCATTTTGTAATAAAATGGTCGATATATTGGAATATCAGGTGCTACTTCTGTATATAAATATAATATTATATTAATATATTATCTTATTATATTATAAATATATTAATATTACTTAAATTAATTCTCAGTGTAATCATTTCTTTCGCTGAACAACGAGAGGCGTGGAGTAGCAGTATGTATAGACATCATTTCCTATCTAATTTGCACAACAATCGTCAACCTTTGGGTGGAGATCGTTAACCATCTACTACCCACACGGAGTTTTGCAAACGTCTGTTGCTTGCGTTCGTACGGTACACGCGCCATATTATTTTCACGCGTAGATATCATTTGTCACAATTAACAGTTTGTCATTTCATCCGTATCTTATTAAAATTGGAACGTGACTGTGACCAATGTGAATAAAAAATGATGTCGTTACGAATGTTTATTAGTTTACTGGCGCATGATGCGTTCGCGCAGGTACCTGCGTGGCCTCGCTATTCCGATTTTATTGCGATCTTGATTAATATTTATGATTCAATTCTTTGTTGGACTCGTTAAATTACATATGGCATTACGACTCGAGCTCGCTGTAATTTAATAAATCGGTTTAGGCAAACTCTTAAGTATTAGCGATTCGCAATGCATCTCCACGGCCGATGTAGGTGTTCAAGAATCGTAAAATCAACATGAATCATGATTATCTGTTGAGGTAAATGCTTTTGTACAAATAAATATCATATATGCATACATCACTTTCTCCCCAAGAAGGAATTTTAATGTAAGCAGCTTGTTGAATTATCAGAACCTTTACGATGGAATATTAATGCACGGATTATAATGCTGAACAGCAAGATACAGTCGGTGTAGATACCCGTCGGTGAGCTTATAGTATAGTGTAGAGATTCCGGGTATATTGATATGAAAGTAACAATTGTCGGGCAGGCTGTTGCAGCAGCCCACCCACTTTGCGTCATCTGATAGAACAACTTTCTCGGTTTTTTTGTTCAAATTCAAAGGGTAATCTAATCTGACAAGCACGAATGATTTGCGACAATTGTCAATCATATACGTACTTACAAACAAATCTCAGATGCGAATAATTACCTAAATACTTATGCAAATTCTAGCACGTGTTAGAAAGTTAAAAGAAAATAGTCTGTTGTTAGTGTGACGGATGAATTTGAGTGTGGGTTTAATAAGATCATTTTATTAAACTATCAAAGCCGACACTAAAATTGTGATTACGCTATTCCGAATCTTCACATATAAATTTACATATATAAAGTTACCCACAGAAACATTACCTAGTGTGGCATAACATTATCAATTTAAAATGCCGTGTAAGAACGATTTCATCGCTCATTGGCACTAATATTGAGTAAAATAGGATTGAAAGTTATATTTTCGTATTCAGTAACGGGTATAAGGATTTATTTGGTGGGGTTTCTTTAGATTGTTCAAATTTTACAAGTAAAATAATATATGTGCATATATATGTACAAATATACTTAGGTCGGTGGAAAGTCTTTTTCTTATAATACCTTCTCATACCAGTAACTTTTATGATCGGTATTTTACTGTCCAAGCCGTTCGCTTGTGGAACGAATTACCAGCGCCAACATGACTTGCTCCGTCGCTGCCAGTATTTAAAGATAAAGTGAAACACTTTTATTTAGATAAACTGCTTTCGTAAATACTGTGTGTGAATATTTGTATGAGTGCGTGCGTGCGTACGCGCATGTATGTGTATGTGTGTGTGTGCATATATTTTATTTATTAATATATTATAATATATTATACATACCTAGTTTGACATATGACCAATAGAAGTGCCGTATCTTCTTTATGGTAAATTACTTAACTAAATTATTTTATTATTCTACCGGCAAATACTTATGATATCAATACTCTCCATCCAAAGATTGACTTAAAGAGATCCCTTTTAGCGATAAGGCCGCCCATTGTAACACTTTTCGTATTTGTTTTTTTTCTTCTGTAATTAATTGTTTTTGGTGTGTCAATAAAGATTTATCTATCTGTCTATCTATCTATATGTGATTCGGTTAAAAAAATAAGATTTGACAATTTACGTTCATTGTTTATTAAATTATTTCCAGAAAATTCTATTCAGTAAGTTGGTTCATTTTATTTTGTAGGTTCTGTATTTTTTTACCTTTAACAATTTCCGTCTGTCACTTTATGGTACACTTTCAAAGATCTTAAACCTCTTAGTGTTTTGAGGCAACTCCGCCTTAAGCACTGATATGTTAAGTTACAGTATTTTCTGCTATTCATATTTTAATAATTACACGTTTTACAACTTTTTTACTCGTTTTAAGTCAGGATAAAATGATAATGAATCTGTGTAGTGTAAACATTACCCAAATCATAGATATACATATCAGAGTAACATATACTTAGATATCGAGCTCACTGATCCAAATGCTGATAAAAGGAAATTTTTCTTTTTTCCTCGATTAAAATCAATATGACTAGTCATTTAGTATCGTGTGTCGGTGAAATGGGACGTCGCGCGGGTGAACGGAGGCTGCGCCGGCGCGTCATGTTTATGACGAGCGTTTGTTTAATCGCTCCTGTTTGACAGATATGATCAGTGACGCGCCGCCACTGTCAGCACTCTGCTCTGTTGTGACAACCATGAACTGTGCCAAAAAGAAAAGTAATTACATATAACCGGTTAGAATTTTAGTTCACTCATTGTTGTCGAAGAATTATCTTAGAGAATCAACGAATTTAAAGGTCGCTAAAATAAAATTATAATGACTGGTTTTATTAGGAACAGGAATTTTTCATATGAACACACAAGTAAATAAATTATTCTTCTTAATTTGAATGAATAAACTTAAATGGCATTCTAAACATTTATCGAAATTGTCTCAAATATTATAAACTATTTATTAATTTTAATTAGGGCTCTTGAATAATTGTTTAAATATATTACATTTCTGTTGGTAAATCCTTGCATCGCTTTGGTACTCAACATAAAAATAACATGAAGAATAATTTTACTGACTTTCGTCTTCGTGAATGTTTTATATATATATAACATCACTAACTGGACCAACAGAAATAAATAAATAAATTTATTTCTTTTGTATCTTATTTATTAAAAAGTTAAGTCAGTCTTATTGTTTTCCCCCTTCATCATCATCAGTCATCCTAGTTTAGGCTGTGTGTGAATTTTACAGCTTAGTTTATATATGATATCCTTGATTATAAACTGTATATTCTTTTTAAAATGACTGTACATAGATGTCCTTATGTTTGTGCACCATCCTCGGTCCTTTAGTTTCTTCATTCATACCCTGCCGGTGACCTCAGTTAGGTTATCGGTCCATTATGAAGGATATTCTACATTATGATTACGTAATCTACTCCGGGGCTAGTATGCTCCATTGATTTAGATTACTTCGAAACTTTCGAGATGACGGTTACTTCAGCTTACCATCAATGATCCCGTTTCATATATGATATTCTCGTTGCAAATTTTGCACATAAGAAAGTATCTTTAAAATATATCTAAATACGAACCATAGTCTTTATTATTACTTTTCGAACCCGGATTAAAAGAACACGGCCACGAGCACAATACGTTAATTAACCATTACGATAAGTATAAAGATAGATTTAAAAGCGTCGTGAATTAAAAAGCTCCGTTAGCCTGTTATTTATGAATTGATCGCCTACTGTCCGCGGGTGACGAAAGCAGACCACTTCGTGATCAGCGGTGCTCCCAAATCAATGCTAAACACAGTTGTCTCAAGCTTATCTTTACGAGTGGATTGTATGCCTACTTACAGCGGAATTTTAATTCGTCATGAATTCTTTGTAACTAATCCAACCCATTATATATTTATTAAGTTTATAAACATACTTTGTAAACATAAAACTTGTGCTCCGCTTTAATATGAACAGATAAAAGATCGACAAATGTATATTAACAACCAATACGGTATTAATCGACCTGCTCAATTTTCTAGCACTTTCCTTCCTTGGTATATTATGACTCTATTTTAAAAGATAAAACAAAATTTCACAAACATAGTTTTCATGTATACAACACCCAGACAAACAAAATTTGTCTACACTACAAATATTTGTTTAAGGATCGAACGCAAAATACTAAATTCTTTGGTATTAGGCTTAATCATAGCTATACGTATACATTACCACTAAGCTATCACTGCTATCATAAATCAGTTTCTAGATTTAGAATCTAGTCAATAAGTACTCGTAATTAAGAGTTTGTACGCATGATTACAAAACTTAGTATCGCCGATTGCTTACTAGCCTAACTGGGCTGATAACGTCTTAGGGCAAGTCATGTGCTGTTGTATCGATTACTTAGTAAAACTTTAACACTGGCCAATATACAACGCACGACCGGTGAGTCTAGAAGCATACTGTACAAGAGTTCCTTACATGACTAAGGTGAGTACTAAGAAAGGATTTTTAAAAATTCTTCTACAATCTGGGTTAAAGTTGGATGGTTCCTGAGATGTCTCGGATTCACCGCGGAGATTTTTAGTAAGATATTCTCTCATTGTTTTCCACAGAAGACGGGTAGCTAATCTTTTTATAATTTTTACCACTTATGTATTTACCAAAGTATCACAAATCAACTAAAATATCACAAATGGAAATTTATGTGTTTATCTGTCTGTCGGTTTGTTATTTCTTCACGCTTCGATATTTTAGAAATTTGGCAGGAAAATAACTAGACCAAGTACGGTCATCTAACAGGTTTACATCACTGATACCCAAAGTGGTCTATACCGACCCTTAGAGGTCGAGGATAACCTGCAAGGGCTCCATGCTAACTGTCAAAAACACATTTGAAGTTAATAAATTTACAACAATGTTATATTAACTACGCTTTGGGGGTCTACCTAAAAGTGAAATATATTACAAGTGGTCTACAAGACAAAAAGGTTTGAGGACCTTTGATCTACATCATCAACCCATCTACTGTACCGCTGCAGGGCAAGGGACTCCTTTCAAAATAAGAGGGTTGGGCTACCACGCTGGCCTAATTCCTAACTTTAGTAGCCTGTCTAGCAACTTAGCTGTAAATCATCATCACCATAACAAAGTTATTGCGAACGAAGTTGCAAAGTTTAGCTAGTTTAAATATAAGATCAAAACCTTATTACAAAAGATATTACAAAAGGAAAAAGCCTCAATATTTATTTGAAAAGTTGCAATGGGCCCACAATGCAAAACCAAAAGACAAGAATGTACGTCAGATTCACAATAATAAATTGGCAGTACCACGGCACACATCTACGGGTTACAAAGGGAGCTTCAGCTTTGCAGCATCAAAGATCTGGAACGATTTGCCGCCTCCCCTACGTAATGTTGAAATATCCCACTCAATGTTCAAGAAGCGTGCAAGAGTATTATTAATGGCAGTACAAAAAAGTTCCAATTTTTGAGAAGCGTGGAGAGCACCATGTGGACGGATTGCGACATTTTTTGCACGTATGTTGAGAATGTACATGGATATGTGTGTATGTATATGTATATGTGTGTGTGTATTTGGGAATGAGTGTGTGTGTATTTGGGAATGAGTGTGTGTGTTTGGGTTTTTGTGAATGTGTGTGTGTGTGTGTGTGTGTGTGTGTGTGCGTGTGATGTGTGTGTGCGCGTGTGATATGTGTATACGTGGGTAGGTAGCCGTATGCATATATGGGTGTATATGTGGGCGCGTGTGTCTGTATGTGTATGTACTTATATGCAGGTAATATTCAATTTTTTTTATGTAATGCATTTTTTCCGCAAAAACCTAAATAAAATAAAATCGTAAATAATAATTTAATCTACATAGATATATCACGCTTCCCATTGATGTTGTTCAATGTGTTGAAAGAGTGAGGGACTGACTGAAAACCAGCGCCGAACAGATACGATTCTGGTCAGTGTACGCTGAGCCTGTCAACTATTGTCTACGGTGACAAGGTGTATAGAGTATTTTTTATACTTGTAATACTATGTGGAGGACAACAAACGCTTATTATTATTATTACTGAAGTATGTACTTATTATGTATTAATGCGAACACCTCGGCGGCTCCATACTCGTACACCGAAAGTACTGTACTTTATGGCCCTAGACTACATTATTGTTGATCATATGATACCCGGACGGGCTCTCTATCTTTATTGCCGTTCTATCTTTGTTCGTGTTCGCCCTCTATCTGTGCGTCAGTTTAAAATCACAATATATGCACACGAGATGGAATCAATTGTATACCAATTGTATCATTGTTTATTTATTTCATTATCTTCACTTCCGGAGCACTGTTGATCATTAATTTTCGTTTGTTGTTCACAGTGATAGCTGGTTATCTCCAAAATGTGTTTGTCTCGTTATTTGTCTTTATATTATAAATTATAACAAGTTGGATTCGTTTAAATGCGTTTATTTATTAATAGTATTTCAGTATATTTAGAGGCAGCCTTCATTTTATATTAAGTCAAGATGTGCCAATATGATGCCCAATTTGCAATAGGTGTTATAAACGGAATAAGATGGACAATTGGTCGCGTGCGTTTTTGAACACCTTAATTATTCTAAAAAACTGAAAATAACCTGACTGAAAAAAAAGTATGTGTGGTGTGGATACAATACTCGTAAAAGGCAGACATGTTTTATTAACGTTGTCAGTATTAACAGAAGATCTTCTGATATAGCAGCGTGGTCCTTATGCACAACACGGTATATATGTGTATAGAGCGCCCTTAACAGGTTCATCATCAACATCATCACCATCCATCTACTATCCAACCACTAGGCATGGGTTTGCTCTCAAAATGTAAAGAATTAGTCTTTAGTCCACCGCGTCGGCTTTAATTAGTTTTTTTTTGTTTATAAGAACTAAGCAGACGAACAGACAGACGGACGTAAATAACTACTTTGTTTTATACTGTTTAGAGATATAGACTAGCCGCGTGCCAGAGGGGATTTCCGATCGGCACTATCTCAGGAGTTATCAAATTTGTTTCAAATGTTAGTATTTTGGATAATCTTTGTTTTATCATACAGTAAATTCCTAATACATACCGCTGTTTTGAGGGCATGGCATAACGGTTATTTGGGATTTGCACTCACTAAAATCTGCACTGTAGCCTGCGAGACTGGCCGCGGGGTTACTCGCATATTTGTCTGCGGTGATTTTAGCTAACTTGGTCAGATTACTTGACAATCCAGGTTAGAATTATGCAGACGTGACTCTTGTTATTCCGTACGTATAATTAGAACCTTTCACAAGTTTAAGAGATCTATCGGTCTCAGGTCTTGGGAAAGTGCATACATATGGCTCCTGGGTGCATTTTATAACCCAGGTCTGAATGTATCACATTAAAATTTAATATTCAACCTTTTTGTATCCGTACGTTACATTCG
>WUAW01008003.1:622-10845 GCA_017165845.1 Thaumetopoea pityocampa | reverse complement strand
TCACTTTGCTGCATCAAACGATCGTAGTAAGTGCAAAGAACCCCAACTCTTCGGTAGTATAGTGGTATCCCTGTCCGTCACGCGGGAAATTGAGGTTCGATTCCCCGCCAGAGAGTTCGGGAAAAAGGCGTAACTTTATATATGTATTAAGTGTAAATATATCAACTGAATCAATGTATAATAGTTTATCATAGATTTACGTATAAATTGCTGTAGATATTAAATCCGCTCACAGAATAATGTATGTAGATTATGTGAATAGATTCCATGGTTTAATATAATTTGCTTTACAAATGTAATCTGTGATCTATTTCTTAATATTTCTGTATAATTATATTTGAGTTTTTTCATGCCGATTTTATTGTCTTTTACAGTATTAATTTTACTAAACTCACCAATAGATGTCGTTGTACGGAGGATGCGTAATTTTGCCTCGCGGTTATCGATCGTTTATCACGTAGTTGTCGTATATCATCAGCCTTGAAAGTCCACTGTTGGACAAGGTTTCCCCCTTTAAAAAAAGGAGGTATTAGCCACAATCTTTATGCTTGACAGGCCACTTAGTGACCGAAGTGGATTTTGGTTGCATAACAGGCTAACATTGTTGCCCATTACTCTGGTACATCCCGTAGATGCAACATTTGAACCCTTTGCATTCCGAATTAATTTTTCCTATTTCCAATAGCCTGGTCTGAATTAATTTTTGATATTTTCCATACAAACTTTGACCTTTAGACGCAAAGCGATAACTCGCCTAGTTCTTAACCGACTTTCAAGAATCTTTTGGTGTTTTGTCTAGAAACCATCTGATTATTACCCATGAGGAAAGAGAAAGAATGAAGTATAAAATAAGATGAAAAACAATTAAAGAGCTTTATTGATTGTTATTGTATAAACTAACGAAGCTTAAATGTTTTCTTTGTATGGTATCATTCGAAGCAAGTTCCCAGGTGTAGGCCAGGTTGTCGTGTACATATTTTACAAATGTAAATCGTTTCTCTTCTTCCTCCGGAGATTTTCCTTTTTGAGCAAACTATGCAGTCCTTATGCTTTCCCTATGAGGGTGAGGTATGATAATATGCAATTTTCCGTTAAATATTTCTTCTTGATCTGAGCTGCATGGTCGGTCTCTTTTTCTTGATTTTATTCCTTCTCGAAAGTCTCCTACGAAAATTTATATTATGATTGCTGTCACCAACAATATCAAAGTATGGGATGGTGAAATAAAAGTTTCATGGGCATAGCATTGCTATATTGATTGAAAAATNCCTTTTTGAGCAAACTATGCAGTCCTTATGCTTTCCCTATGAGGGTGAGGTATGATAATATGCAATTTTCCGTTAAATATTTCTTCTTGATCTGAGCTGCATGGTCGGTCTCTTTTTCTTGATTTTATTCCTTCTCGAAAGTCTCCTACGAAAATTTATATTATGATTGCTGTCACTAACAATATCAAAGTATGGGATGGTGAAATAAAAGTTTCATGGGCATAGCATTGCTATATTGATTGAAAAATTTTATACGAGAATGAAAATATTGAGAATATTTAGACGCAACAAGTCTAGCCATGTGGGATTGGAAATGTATCAGAGGTTTTCAAATTAAAAGCTCTTGCCAGAAAATTAGTACTTCACTGCATATCCAGACGTAATAATACATAATCTTTGACTGCGCTATGCTATCTTGCAAAACAGTAAAAAGAAATACTTCACAAATAAAAAATTGTAAAACTGTAAAACGATGTATAGTTATCTCTCAAATCCGCCAATAGCACATTAACGTATAGAAAATATTAAAACAATTGAAATTTCTAAACATAAAGACTATGTTGAGCCACAATCGACACAGGATCTGCTGCAAGGAAATGTTATGTTGAGTGGGGCTCGACGTTGGACTGCAAAAGGTGTGGCAGAAATAGCAAACACTATAAGACCTTCCGGCCAAACATGTGTCATCTCTGGCGGAGCTCACAACCGTAAATCGTCATGTCCTATATCATTAATTCCTACTAGGAGGTGTGTAACTTATCGCTTTTCTATGCAGATATTTAATCAATATTATTATAAAATTTTTAAATGTCAAACTTTGTAAATCAAAGGTATTAAAAAAAAAGAACTATATAGATCGATTAATTAAGGTCTTCTGAACTCAAATCCGTTGATGTTTGATTATTCGAGCTTCACTCAAAAACCAGCTGGTAGATTTTGGTTAAGACCATAGTGGTCTTAAAGATACTATTCAGACTTAAATACTGTGGCATGTTTTATCAAAATCGGTCCAGTAGAATCGAAGATACAGCTTGATCCTTGTTTTAGTAGCTACTGTTAAGGTATGAGAGTTCAACTAAAAGTGGCTTCAAAGTTTTTCTTATATAAATCTGTGATTGTTTCAGGATTTTCCATATAGCTGAAAACCGACACTCACGCGGGCGGAGCCGCGGGCAAAAGCTAGTTTACCTATATAATTAGTATGATTAAAAGCGCTTTTGAAAAAGAATCTGTCAAAATTTTCAAATATTTTCATGTGACTGGGTGGGCACTCGCGTTGTAGACACAAAAATATATTTGCCCCTTTTGTTGGGTCCAACACAGTGCGTGTTAAAAGGGCTTAGGACTTAGGAGTTCGGGTGCGGTTTCAATTAAAGAACATTTACTCATGTGTACTCTAACGGGCGAGAAAGAAACGAGCGATTCTGAAATGGTCAAAGAAAAAGCAACTCTAACACTAATAGGTACGATTTATATTAGCCTGCATGCAAAGGACAATAAAAATGTTAGGCACACAGCGCTGTGCGAACTAAAATGCACTTTAATACGTCGTCACCAGTCACTATTTAATTAAATTTCTTCACGGGGTGCATCATCCGGTCTCTTTTTTCTGTTCATGTGATTTAAGCAATATACTTTTAGAGAAACTGTTGTGTTAAAGAAATAAAGCGCTGTATAAAAGACTAGGAACAAAAAAGCTTTTTATTTCACTGAAAAAACTAGTTCTCTGACTTTTACAGTTTAAAGAAACAGTCTCTCCTTTGTTGGCGTCTTATAAGGAATAGTTTTGGTCAAGTTTGACTGACGCTTTGTAGGTATATTTTGTTCAACTAGAGATTGCCAGAGTTATAACTATACATATCTCTGTGTATTATTAAAATAAAAATAAAATATTATATATTTTTTTTTTGGCTAATCAGTTCACAATGTATGTATTACATATTTAAAACATGTTTTATGTCACTGTCGTCATTATTATTCTTCACATGAGTATTACTTTTCTAGGTTTTTAATGTTTCCATGATTCTTACTATGACGTGACGGCTCTGTTCACACAATACTATTATTTTCTATGCGTGAAAACCTGTAATTAGCTGTCTGTTAGATAGATTTGGTCTATGTTATTGTATTAGATGTAAGTTTTCCATTTAAAAATAAATAAATAATTAAATAAATAATACTAGCTTTTGCCCACGGCTCCGCCCGAGTGAATGTTACTTTTCAGCTACATGGGAGATCCCGAAACAATCATAAATTTATATAAAAAGCCTTATAAAACACTTTTAGTTGAGCTCTGGTACCTTAACGGTGGATACTAAAACAAGGATCAAGCTATATCTTTAATTCTACTGAACCGATTTTTATGAAACATACCGTAGTATTTAAGTCGGAATAGTACTTTTAAGACTGTAACAATTTGACCAATATCTAGTAGGTAGAATAGATTAAATCTATAGTGTTATAAAATTCTTAAAATTGTACATCAAATTCGAATGTAGTCAAATTTTGTAAATCAAAAATATTTTAAAATACTACTCAGAACGACTAATGAATGGCTTCTGAAACTAAATCCTTAATGTTTGATTATTTGTTCGAGCTTCACGTAAAAATCAATGGGTAGATTTTGTTCAAGTTACAGTCTTAAGGGTACTTAAGATTAATGTAGTGCGGCATGTTTCATCAAAATCGGTCCAGTAGAATTGAAGATACAGCTTGATCCCAGCTCTAGTAGCCGCCGTTAAGGTACGAGAACTCAAGCAAAAATGGTTCTAAGGCTTTTTATATAAATGTATGATTTTTTCGGGATTTCCCATAAAGCGGAAAGCCGACATTCAGGCGAGCGGAACTGCGTGCAAAAGCTAGTATTATACATATATTTGATCTCGAGAGAGTGTAAGTTTAATTTAAATATATTGACATAATATTTTCAACAAGTCTGAGCGTAATTATAGTGCGTTATATTAAATATTTTTAACTTCTCAGATCTTTGTTCGGACTGCGCCGTTTCCTGGGAATTAGTCAGAGCTCTCCTGCCCGTGGCGGATTGCTGATTTGCATACAGAGTGAGTGGAACACTTCGGCCGAGCTGCCTTGATTATTTCTATTATTTGCACCCCGCCTCACCCCTACCCTCTATCTCTTGAAGTTGTTTTCATAAATGAAAATTTACTTAGGAAAGATTTTTTCTTTATTTTTTTTGTGTACGTCAAGAAAACATCAATCGAGTATCTTATAAAATTTTTAAATGTCAAATTTTGTAATCAACGATGTGAAAAACTACTCAAATCGACTAATTAAGGCAGATTATAGACTGAGAATTAAGGGATTCTGAAACCAAATCCGTCGATGTTTGTTTGTTCGTTCGAGTTTCAAGCAAAAACCAAGGAGTAGACTTTGATCATACTATTACAGTCTCAAAGGTACTATTCCGACTTAAATACTGCGGCATGTTTCATCAAAATCGGTCCAGTAGAATTGAAGATAAAGCTTGATCCCAGTTTTAGTAGCCGTCCTTAAAGTACGAGAGCTCAATTAAAAGTGGTTTTTAAGTTTTTTATATAAATCTATGATTGTTTCGGCATTTACCATGTCGCGGAAAATCGGCATTCACGCGTGTAGGGCCGCGAGGAAAAGCTAGTGAAATAAATAAGTGAAATAGTTTGTCTCCGTTGAGATAAACCAAGATTAGCTAAATTCTCTATTCTTCAGTTGCCTTATACTCCTGTGAAAGACGACGGTGAGCGTGGCCCATGCTGTCGAAGGTCTATTCCATCATTATCAGCCAGAAACCTCGCTAATGTGTCAATGATGGTTTCCTGAACTTTTAGTCAGTAGGAGTCTGATGCGCCCTGTGCGCAAAAAATCTTTCTATTTTAGATTGTATAGAATACCGGGTTGTTGATAAAATAATTTAAAAAATTGAAGCAACTACCCTATTCAAAAAACCAGCTCATATTTTGGGGTATAAGCCGGAGTAATGTATCAAACTTTTCTCAAACACTGTCCATCACTTAGCAGGATTCATAAAAATAATCAGATTTACCAAAACATAGCCCATCCCAAACTTTATCAGTCCCCCAAGAGACATTCTCTTGTTTCGGAAATATAAATAATTAGCTTTTGCCCGTGGCTGCGTGTATGTTGGTTTTCTGCTACATGGGAAATCCCGAAACAATCATAGATTTATGTAAAAAGTCTTAAAACCACTTTTACTTATCCTCTCGTACTTTAACGGCGGCTTCTAAAACAGGGATCAACTGTATCGTCAACTCTACTGGACTGATTTTGATGAAACGTGCCGCAGTATTTATGTCGGAATAATACTTTTAAGACTATAATAGTTTATCCAAAATCTACTTGCTGGTTTTTACTTGAAGTTCGAACAAACAATCAAAGGTCGACGGATTTGGTTTTAGAAGCCCTTGATTAGCCGATTTGAGTAGTTTGTTTTTAAATATCTTTGATTTTTGAGAATGTGACATTTAACAATTTTATAATAAACTAACTTTTGCCCGCGGGTTGGCCCGCATGAATATTGTTTTTCCGTTACATGGGAAATCCCGACAGAATCGTAGATTTATATAAAAAGTAACTAACCACTTTTACTTGACCTCTCGTACTTTAACGGCGGCTACTAAAACAGGGATCAAGCTGTTTCATTAATTCTACAGGACCGATTTTGATGAAATATGCTGCAGTATTTAAGTCGGAATAGTGGCTTGAAAACTGTAATAGTTTAACCAAAATCTACCAGCTGTTTTTTTTTTAAAAAGACAACTCCCCATTAGGATTAATTTCTGTATCGCGGGGACTTTACAATCATTCAAATAACGGAAACACAGAACACCCAGACTCAAAATAACAATTTGTGGTTTACACAAAGTTGTTGTCCCGTGTAGGGTTCGAACCCACAACGTTCGACAGCGCAGTGGACGCTTAAACCACTGCGTCATCCGTGCAGTCGACCCCGAACCATGCGTGAAGCCTGAACAAACAAACAAACAAACATCGACGTATTTGGTTTCAGAAGCTCTTAATTAGTCGATCTGAGCAGTTTGTTTTTAAATATCTTTACATACATACATACTCACGCCGATATCCCATAAGGGTAGGCAGAGACCATAGTATATACTACATACATACATACAGTCACGCCTCTTTCCCATTGGGGTAGGCAGAGACCACTTCATTCCATCTGCTGCGATCGTTCAATGTAGCAGAGTGGCTATCCGCAGCCCACATTTCGCCCCCGGGGCAACAAAACGTGTCGGGTGGCGAACGAAGACGCCGCCATTTTATAAGGTTAAATAATTCTTTAATTTTTGAAAATATGACACATATAATACATAATATAATACATAATATAATACTTTGTGTTTTTCCACACTTTTTTAACTTAAGATCAAAGAGAGGAACATGGCAAGTGGTTTATGAGTCGAAAAGTTTTGGGGACCTCTGATCTAAATTACGCGTAGAGTAGTCGGTTGAGAATTGCGTTTTCAGTTTTAATAATTAATGCATGGCATCGTAGTCGGCTTTAATTGGAAATTGCTTTTATTACCGTTGCCTCGACCGCTATTGCAAAAAAATTGCCTCGTTATTTTACCTTCATAAGAGATTATAAAATAGCACGTTCTTAATAAAACATTATATTTGATATTGTTTCTAAACACACTAGAAAATAGCAATGAATTTTAATGGTTGTCGCATATAAAATGAATTATTACAACGAAGATAGTCAGTGCCCACCTTCACCAACACAACCATCTTTGTCAACATCATCATCATTCTTGATAGAATAGTATCTTCATCTTTCATCATCATTCTTGATAGTGGACATCTGTGTACTGATGTACACAGATGTCCACTGCTGAATATAGGCCTCCTCATGACTACACGTTATCAGTCCACCTCTTCGGGGTCAACCCACCATACGCTATCCGGTTCGGGGTCGTCCCTCGAACACTAGTGCCCTAACGTTCATCGGTTCTCCGACTGTGTCCCCTACCCACTGTCACTCCAACTGCAATTCTTTGAGCTATACCAATCACTCTGGTTCGCCAAATTACATATAAGATGTATTATACAAATGAATTTATCCTATAATGGTACGTAGAGACTACTACCAAACGCTATGATTTTGACACAACTCTATCATCTCATCTACATTCATATATCTTTTTAGACAATTATCGGTTAAAGATACCATGTACGTGACTTCGACTTTTTTTGCAGGGTGAAGTTAGTTATTAAAGAGAACTAGGTTACATATACATCATAACAGAACTTAGTCACGATTGAGACGATGTACTTAAAAAGTTATAAATCGTAATTATTATCTTTCTCGTTTTATTTATAAATATCAATCCAATAAATTTAAAAAAAAGTCAAGTCAAATTAGTACAATTGACAAATTGTACTACTTTTTTATGCTTTCCCATTTAAAGGTAAGGCAAAGGGATTCAACTCTATACAGCCTTGTCTGAAGTGGTTATATAATTTTCACGGCTTAATAGAATACCGCTGTATCTCATTTTATTGCTTCTTGGGAGTTTTGCCATCAATCCGACCATTACCTTGATTAGGAGAATGATTTTGCAGGATTATTGCCTTAAAGATACGGTCAATTTGGAACGTTAGTCACAATTTTACGTCTCTTTCAAAATTGTTAACGATTGTTGACGATTGATACATCAAATTTACATATCGAACATCACAACAAACTGATATAAAATACTAAAATGAAACTTCAAGTGATGCATCATTCGGGTTGCTGCAAAAACACGGAGTTGTACTGTTTTGGCATAACCATTTCTTTTTAAGTTGCCTACAAACTATTTTTTTAGGTTAGAATCTACATTATTATTAATATATTAAGATAATAACATAATCATAAACCAGTAGTAATATAATTTTAAACAATATTACTGTTTTACTAAATAGATTATAGATGCATTTAATTTATAGGTAAATCCACGGGTACTACATTATCCTTCATTTGGAATTACAATGGCGCCACGACACACTGCATTTGGCCGAGCTTACATTAATAGGAGTAAACGATTCAGTTTTATTTATTTACTAGCTTTTGTCCGCGACTCCGCCCGCGTGAATGTCAGTTTTCCGCTAGATGGGAAATCTCGACACAATCATACATTTATATAAAAAGCCCAAGAACCACTTTTAGTTGACCTCTCGTACTTTAATCGCGGCCACTAAAACAGGGATCAAGCTGTATCTTCAATTCTACGAGAGCAGTTTTGATGAAACATCATTTCGAACAAAAAAACAAACAACACGCATGCACACATACCAGTAAAACTAATCAAAGAAATATATTTATGAAAATTAGAAAATTAATAGAGCAACTCAAAGTTTTGTTATTATGTCTCTAAAACCTCTTATTTTAAAATTAAATTAATCGACATATGTATTTTTCGTTATATTTCTGACAAATTCGACACAGAAAAACACAATGGCACATGAAATAGTGAGCTCACGCTTGAAACGTGTGAAGAAACGTAGATTTAAAAAATAATTTACTAACTAAAAATGGTAAATCAACCAAATTATTAATTATCTATCTATACTATAATAAAATTATTAAATGTCAAATTTTAAAAAATCAATACAAACAGACATTTAAACATATTTAAAAAAAACTATATTGTGTTGATTAATATTCATATTGAAAATGCGCAAGATGTTGGAGTGGCAGCCACGAACTGGAAAGCGAAGCGTGGGCAGGCCTTACACAAGGTGGACTGACGACCTGGTTAGGGTTGCGGGAGGCCGCTGGATGAGGGCAGCGCAAGACCGATCTTTATGAAAATCCTTGGGGGAGGCCTATGTTCAGCAGTGGACGTCTTTGAGCTGAGATGATGATGATGTACTATTATGAAATTGTTAAATGTCAAATTTTCAAAAACCAAAAATACCCAAAAACTAAGTACTCAGATCGACTAATTAAGGACTTCTGAAAGCAAATCCGTTGATGTTTGTTTGTTTGTTCTAGCTTCACGCGAAAACCAGCCGGTAGATTTTGATGGAACTATTATAGTCTTAAAGGTACTATACCGACTTAATTAATGCGGTATTATTTATCAGAATTCGACGTGTTAACGACGAAGACTAATTGGTACAGATTAAATATTTTATTCGCCCGCTTCCGTACCCGCTCGTACTGTGTCGACAGAGTTATACAGCGGCGGGAGACACCTACAGTAATTGCATGGAATAGTTAGATGGAAGCTATTGTGAATAGATGCGCTAGTAATTATGTTGTCTCTTATACATATGAATCGTTTTAGTATCCATGTACTGCCGCATTGTTATGTACATTGTTATCACATAATAATATGAAAGTCATTGCTTTTAAGTATATTTTTGGGAATATTACAAAGTATTTGTTTAGAATGGAGCAATAATGAAATTTCACAGGCCTGTATTGGTTTTCTCCTAAGAAAATTGAGTTGTTGGTAGGTTACACATGACACAGTACCTAATACTGTGTCGTGTGTATCTCCATTTCTTCCCATGGATGCTGCGAAAATTAGCTAAGAGATGTACCGGGATAACGGGTATTAGCGTTATCTTTTTCATCATCATCATCATCATCATTTCAGCCCGTAGCTGTCCACTGCTGAACATAGGCCTCTCCAATCGAATTCCAGCGCAACCGGTCCATAGCCACCTGCATCCAGCGAAACCCAGCGATTCTCACCAGGTCCATCTCGTAGGTGGCCTCACCACACTGCGCCTGCTAGTACGTGGTCTCCATTCAAGGACCTTTTAGGAAATAGGATGAGGTGGGAAAGGTGTATTGAGAAAGAAATATGGATTATAGGATATTTTAAATATACATATTATATTTATTATATACATTACTAATTATATTAAAAAATAAATAAGATACTTATATATATATATATATATATATATATATATATATATATA
>WUAW01008002.1:61639-74147 GCA_017165845.1 Thaumetopoea pityocampa | reverse complement strand
TTCTATCAATAAGTAATGGTTTTCATAGAATTATTCATCTTGTGTATTCTATCAATAAGTAATGGTTTTCAGAGTGGTTTTTATAAAGAATATTTTAATAAAAATTTCCCCGAATAAAAACAATATCTATTGACAGGGAGGATTTATGCTATGTTATATTAAAGCTTCTTAAATATGACAACATATGACAACTAATTCATTCGTGAACAGAAGATTCCTATACATTCTACATTCATAATTTCACAATCTATACTATTATAAAATTGTTAAATGTCAAATTTTCAAAAATTAGATATTTAAAAACAAACTACTCAGATCAACTAATTAAGGGCTTCTGATACCAAAATCCATCGATGTTTGTTTGTTTGGGCTTCACGCAAAACCAGTGAATAGAGTTTGGTAAATTGTTACAGTCTTAAAGGTACTATTCCGACTTAAATATTGTGGTATGTTTCATCAAAATCGGTCTAGTAGAATTGAAGATAAGGCCGTTAAGGAACGACAGGTCAAGTAAAAGTAGTTCTTAGGCATTTTATAGTTTATGATTATTTGATATTTTATCATATGATTTCTCATGTAACGGAAAACCGACTTTCAAGCGGGCGGAGCGGAGGGCAAAAGCTAGTTATATATAAATGTTGTCTACACATTCTTATGTGGCGCTGGCAAAATGACTCTATCACTTCGTAACATCCCCTGCATTTTGTGAGAACCAGCTAAGGAATGTCCCAGGATTATGAAATGGATACATTTTTCCCCGATTAATTTCTAGGAGTCAATGATATGGTACAAAGTATATTTAGTTTTCATCCCAATCAAATAAAAGAGGAGGAATAATTATAACAGTAGGCCACGCGGCGGGAGCGACTTGCTTAGTATTATGAGGTGTGATGTTCTTTGTGTGGAAAACTGACCTCATAATCGTCAAGAGTCACAGATTGTGGTGTTTTATAAAGCTACTGCATAGCTTAGTAGTATGGTCATTGAAATTTTATAATGAGATAAAATTTTCTATGGGTATGGCCATACACTTGCTAGTCTTAGATTTCTAGTTTAAGTCGAAGGTATGCACTTCTAACTTTTCAAAATATGTGCGTATAAATATATAAATTAATTATCACCGGCTTCAAACGCTGAAGGAATATTTACATCATCGTGAGGAAATCTATTCACCTGAGAGATTATCTCAACGACGTTTGAAGTCCACCAACCCGCATTAAGCCAGCATGGTGGATAATAACTTAACGCCTCTCAGTCAGAGAGAAGACTCGTGCCGATGGTTTGGTGATGATAATATTCTATGAGATAAATGTATGACGAAGCTTTCTTATTGGAAGTACTTACAATATGTTAAAAAAATCATTGTCTATTATTTTTTATCTATTTAAAAAATAATTGCGGGATTCTGACTGCCACCATATTATGTTCATATAATTATGTCGATACAAAACTTGTCTGCAAGAAATAGTAGATTCCGATAAGACCACCCCATTTACACTTTATGTAGTCGTAATATAATACTTTCTTTGGTACCACGCTAAATATATAAAAAAAATGTTATTCATATAATAACAGAAATTGTAAAATAAAATTAACTTCACTTATCAAAATAATATTTAAGCAATACCATAATCATTAGAGGGTAATATTACTAAATGAATATAAATTATAACAAATAAACATTTTCTCTAATTCAGTCACCACGTGACGTTGCATCTTCATCTGAAATGCTTAATAGAAAAGTGGCCACTTGGTCTCCCAAGCCATCTCTCTACGACCGCTCACAAACTTTTATGTGCTGAAACTTGACTGTTTGTGCTTGACGTTTATTGCTTTGATGTTTTACGAGCATTGGGAAGGCGATTTTCTAAACGTTAGTGTACTCCATAGGCAAGAATCGCGCTCGAATATAAGTACCATCATATCATGACAGCGTAAAAAATAATACAAAATCTCCAACTTACAGGTAATATAAAAAACGTTATTTTTTAAAAATGCTAAACGTCAGGACTAAGATGTGTGTTTTGAACAAATTACTCCTTATATTGGTAGTTCCGTTATGTTTTTGGTAGCTACGATAACTATCGTACATAGTTCATATCCGTGAAAATTGGTATGCTGAATGCACTGCGCTATACAACGAAAATCGTTGTTCTAAATTCACAACCCATATGAACCGAAACGGGAGAGAGTTTGATTTACATGGACGACAATGCTCGTGCCGACCGTTTTAGTGAGCCAGACGTGTATATGATGTGATTCGTTATTCCGATTGGTCAGTACGAATTTCCAACCTAAATTCCATATCTTATTTATTCCATTCCATATATCTGGAGTTATTAAAATGCCGTATAAAAGCGATGAAATCAGTACTGTAAAATATCAGGATATATAAAAGAATACTATTGCTCAGTGGGAATATATTCGACAAAAGACGATTAAAGATGACTTTGAAGGCATGCTCAATAATCTGAATGAAGACTATGAGATTTAAGTAGACCTTGGGAAGATCAAAAGTAATGTGGAAAGAGACACTAAAAAATGTGGATATCAAACTCAGTAGATCGAAACAAGCCTACACCAAATGTTTATTTGATCATGGCTGAAGAAGAAGAAAAATCTTTGGGCATGTCGGTAACACTACACTACTCTACGATATTGCTGAATGCTTGCTAACTTGAATTGCTTAATAACTATCTAAAAAATAATCCATTTGCTATTGTATATATAAAATACGCTATGTAAGTGTAGGGACGTTTCGAAAGTTCGTGAACAGGCAGGAACCCGACCTTGTTTCTCATCGGCTTTCTCCCAAAGTAGCGATCAAAATCAAACTTGCTCAAATTTGCAATGGAAATATCTTTTTATTTCCCCTTTCAGCTTTCAGGGGCTAAGGGGCTGGGGTCGTCAACTGCTTAAGGATATTAAACTTTCTAGTCGCTGCTTGAAAGTTATTTTTTGAGGAGATTATTGAGAGTAAAGTTAAACATACCGTGAGGTGATAAGCAGAATTCTTTCAAGGGTTACGTATTCAACACTTCCCAGATTCTTACAGTACAGCAATTTTCCGTTAGGTTTGCGTCAAAGATATCTCATGAGCACTATATATAAAAATTTGAGATAAGTAGGTATAACATTTAAAATTATTGTGACTGTATAGAAGCAATAGTATATCAGATATAGGCGACCAAACCAGTATGTACTTTAGTAATTAAAGTTAGGTGTATATAAATTTCAAACAAAATAATTTAAATCTACGCCAAAAGTTACGCTTCCATTAGTTGCATGTGGCTTGACATACTCTTGAGCGGCTATTTTTATTGAAAATATATGAGACAATGAAAAATGCCATTTTCTATTACGTTACATTCTTGTCTTATGGATGAATGGTGCCCAAAATTCTCTCTCGCTCATGCAAACATTTAATAGTAAAAACCCTAGTTACTAGCTATTAATTGATGTATGTATATATGTAGCTATATATTTGATAAGATTATAATTCACTAACAGACCTTTTTTATTTTTCATAATGGCAGTCGGCTTTAAATTTGCGCAATTTCTACCTATTATTTTAAAGATATATTCTTCCGGATTATTAAAGAAAGAGTGAGACTCGATTGACGAAACGAATATATCGGGCAAATGTGAGTGAAAGTGCCGGAAGAGGCCAAGTTCGTAGTACCCTTAATCGACGAAAGTGTATGAAAAGACGTATGGATGTGGATGGGGCGAGAGAGGTCTATCAGGATCGTAGTATCTGGCAAACTGTGGTCTCTGCCTACCCTTATGGGATACCGGCGTGAGTGTATGTGTGTATGTATGTATATATTCTTCTGACTAGGAATTGTTTCACATTTTATTGCATTTTGGGAGTTTTGACGTCAATCCGACAAATACTACATTGACTAGAATAAATACCACAGGGCTTGGAAAAAAAGAAACATGATCGCTTTTTAGTAATGCTCACAAATTATTCGGATGTTCCAAAATTGCCCACTATTATTGATGATTGATAAATGATAAAAAGGTAAATCATATTTATACATTAGTTTTTGCCCGCGGCTATGCCCACGTGAATATCGGCTTTCCGCAACATGGGAAATTCGGCACAATTATAGATTTATATAAAAAGCCTTAGAACAACTTTTACTTGACCTTTCATACCTTAACGGCGGCTACGAAAACAGGGATCAAGCTGTATCTTCAATTTTACTGGACCACTTTTGATAAGACGTGCCACTGTATTTAAGTCATAATAGTAGCTTTAAGGTGTTGGAGTTGCGGCCACGAACTGTAAAGCGAAGCGTGTGCAGGCCTTACACAAGGTGGACTGACGACCTGGTTTGGATGGGGGAGGCCGCTGGCTATAGATAGCGCAAGACCGATCTTTCTGGAAATCCTTGGGGGACGCCTATGCTCAGCAGTGGGCGTCTTTGGGCTGAAATGTTGATGATGATGATGAGTGCCTTTAAGATTAAATAACAAATTAATAACTTTGACCAAAATATACCCTCTGGTTTTTGCATGAAGCTTGAACAAATAAACATTTGGTTTCAGAAGCCCTTAATTAGTCGATTCGAGTAGTTCACTTTTAAATATCATTCATTTTTGAAAATTTCACATTTAAAAAATTTATAACAGTAGTAGATAGTTTAAAATTACAATAAACTAAAATAAAACACCAATACAAGTACGCAGGAGATGCCTTGATCGGGCTATCGGAAAAACCCCGCCATTATCATTAACGAATACAATATAACAGAGGTTCATTTTTACATAGATGTTTTTATAGATGATCCTGTACGATATCGGTCCAGTTAGTGGGCAATGAATCTAACAGGATGGTGATTTCCAATCTGACTCGTCTCCTTTCTAAATAATGTATAGTCTAAGTTACAGAAGTAAAAAATTCATGAGTTTTAAAAATACAATTAAATAAGCTATGTAATGGGAGGAGAAGCGTCCTACCGTTCTTATTGCTTTTGTTGTAACTTCGTCGTGACGAAGACTCTTTCCATATTTCATGTTAATGAGCTCCCAATGAACTTCGAGTTCTGTGATTTGTGCTACGCTACATTTTGCGAACATGAATATTCATTTGTTGAAATTTGTGCCATATAATCGATACAAGAGATATAGTATGTTGGTGTAATATTAGCGTCTAACAGAATGTGTCGTACACAAGACATGTCAATGATTTTGGTGCAATATTAGGGTAATTTCATTACAATATGTATCATACAATTTTTATAATGTTGAAGGGCGTGTAAGCATTTCTTTTGTTGTCCAATGTTTTCCATTTTTCTATTAAAAACTAAACAGATTTTCATGATTACAATTAAGATCCCGTACAACAAAGGCATACGACTATAAAAGTTGGTAGAAAAGTCAAGAATCTTTTTTATATCTCCTAGTCTTACACTATTTCAATCTATCAAGACCAACAGTTTTGAAATTTCTCCTTGTCTAATGTATATTTAATTGCCACATATATTTAAGAAAACTTTGCTTTTCTATTTTGCCTTTTTTGCATTAATCTGGTGTATATTAGGCATTACCTTTACCTTTTTAATTTTCCGTTTGTAATACTTATGTTTCATTTTTTTATTTTAATCCGTTTAATTTTTTACTTGCTATTAAGGTAAAATGCATTTTTACTGATATTAATTTTGTAATCTAACATTTGTTATATGTATAGAATTTTCATTAATTCTGTTATCTAACAAGTTGAAGCTAGTTTGTAAATTTTAAGCAGAATCGATTTATGCAATGAGTGAATATTTGTTTAGCCCTTTAATTTAATTTTTGATGCATTTAAATTTACCACTTTGTTAATGACATTTTTACTACAGAACAATGTTATTTCTTTTACACGAGTATACCTATATAATACCAGGTACATCAGCGATTCAGTTTTATTTTAGAAAATATAAAAACCCTTGTTTAGATTTAATTCAAAGGATAAATAATAAACTTTGACTACAAATATATGTCGTTCATATCTTATACTTAGTCCACACTTATGTTCACATGAACTTGTAATATTACGGTTGCCATGTCGATTTTTTGAACCGTCTATAGCCTTAAAACCACCTACGGTCTGAGTCTAGGTGCCTTCAGAAATTTTACTTAGTAGGTCATAATACTCTTATGAACAGAGTGTGACGACATCGGTGCATAAAACTGAAATTAAGACGATACTTTTATTTTATATAAAATTTTCCTAACGCTATTCATTTAAAAATACAATGAATTTTTCAGTGTAAACGTAAATGTAATATATTTACCAATATTTCGAAATTCTTTGGAGAATAACGCTGCTGTCGTTTAACCAGATTGTAACTTTCAGGTAGTTCACCTGGCATCTACAGAAATGAAAGGGTGATAGTATTAATTGTTAGCAGTAATTGTTTTATTATTTATCTACATTAAACATGGGTAAATAAATTACAGATATGTTAAAAACATACTGTATAAAGTAATATATAATATTTCTTTCAGATTACTAATAAAAGGTGTAAAGAAAGATGGGTAAAGTGAGGTGGAGTTGCATAGTCGAGAATTGTGGTTAAATACGAACGGGAGCTAAGGGCCTCAAAGCGAAGGGTGAGGAAGGGGAACCGACCCTCGGAGATCGACGCGCGCAACATACAACCCAAATATATGCCGGTAGGAACAAAGAAATAGCATGATAACTGAAGACATGATCATATTATTGCTCTTAAACAAACCTACAAGGTCAAAGTAATTTGATCAAGTATCCAAGAAACGTAGTTCAGTTTAATCTGTGCTATTCTAAAGGCTGCTTTTGAGCGATCAGACAAGTTTTCACTAAATTGGGCTTCATGTTCGAACTATAATAATAATAATAACACATAATAACTAATAATTCAATAACAACTTACTCGTTTCAATCAGTGTCTTAAATTACAGTTTATATAAGTCACTTAAGTAAATTTTATTTGACATTTTATGTCAAATAAAATTTACAATTAGACAGTGACTCTCTCTCTCTGATTCATTAATTTTAATATGAAATATATTATTGTCGAAAAAATTTATGATCTCTCTCATATTGGAACCACTTTTATCTACGAATATATCACTAAGCCAGCGATGATATAAATTCAACATATAATTAATAAATAAAAAAGCTATTATAAATAAATATTTTATTCGCATCCCACTAACAGTGAAATATAACGAAACGTATTTATTATTAATTAATACAATCTTTGTTGTAAACATATACGTATCTATTTCTAACCTATTCATGTTCACTTCATTATATCAACACCCGCAGATATATACACTAGTCTACGTCAGTGAATATTATTAGAAAATGATTTACAATTATCATAAGGCGGTAGAATTACACTGCTGGGAATGGTTCTCCCTTCGTTAATTGAAGGGATTTTTCGTAATATCCATTCTTGGCCACTGACTTAGAGATTGTAGTAGATGTTAGCTTACCAAAATAACGCTGCTACCTATAATTTCTTTGTTCTCACATCATACATGGGAAGAGATGAAGAAAAATTATTACATATGTTAATATAAAAATATTGTTGAATATGCCTTAGAGAGTTTATGCGATAAGGGAGTAAGTGAGAGCGCGTTTCAGCGCGGCGAGGGCGGGGCCCCGCGCCCCACAAAACGTTCGCCTGCCATCAGTCGCCTCTAAGTCTCAGGTTTGCACACAGCATCCCCACTGTTTATCATCTTGTATCTCATATTATTTCATCCTTGCAGTAAACTTTATTTACTATGTAATTGAACATTTCACCTAACGTACTGTAAGGGACTTAATCTTGACAAAAATGGTGGTTTGCACGTGTTACGTACCGCGATGTACCGGCACGTTGTTATTACTCGTTCACGCCGCATTGTTATCAGCACAGCCCTTAGCAGTTGAGAAAATTGCCGTCGGTAAGTTTCCTTAAGCACATGCTTTCATAAGTTTATTTTGCTTGCATGTACTATAGGCATTATTATATTTATTTATTTTTGTTTCTTAAAAGAATATATTGTTTTAATGTTTAAGCTGAATTGTGATGATGAGTATCATTGGAATTAAAATTTATTTTTTTTTAATTCCAATAATAAACAGTACATTTGTACTGTTGTTCTTTTATCTCGCTTCATCGCGTTGTTTTCCACGTTGTAATTACCAAGTGAGGGGATCGTTTCTCTCATCCCTGCGCAATGGTGCTGTCTCTTTCCTTGGCTGTAGGGTTAGGTAGGGTTGAACGGTTTTCATGCGTATTTTTAACATAGCTTGGTTGTGTTCCTATATCTATACTATCGCATTAATCCTACTCACTGAGTATCGAACATTCTGTAGTGCGATTACTAAAAATATGTAACGTTAATAAATTTTGCAAATATTGCGAACAGAAAAGGTTATAATTTAATTTGTACTTTAATATTTTATCAACTTAATAATAATATTGTGGACTCTTCACATATTGATCTAGTCCCAAATTAGTATTACCTGTATCTCGGGTACCAGACGACGATATACTTATATAGTTAAATGCTAATACCTACATCCATCATGGCGCCGACATAACAATAGCGTCACTTCATCTCTGTCCGTGGAGAAACAGCTAATAGCTGTACCAGGATTATGGGCAGAAGTGTTATCCTATTTTTAAATCAAAATCTACTGCGATCTTCAGGACGCCTGCAAATCTTGGAGATTAAGGCAAATCCTCCCTTTCTTTAAGGAGGAGGATCATGTTTGATAGTGGATTACCACAGTTTGACAGGTAGTATAAACCTTATTTTTTCAAAACGAGCACAGTGTTAAGGAAGGAAATACTATTTATTTAAAATTATAGAATTGCATTTTTTAAATAAATTTTTATGTAAATGTACTGAGAGTAAATAAATGCGTTCAGGAAGTCTATTATTCTATCATTATTTGTCGAAGGTTAATATAAAAATTAATGTAAGATTATTATAAGTATTGGGATAGTGTCCACAAACTATGAAAACATGGATTATATTTGAAAGGATAACAAAAGTGGTCAAAAAGTGACGTGCAATATGTGATCCAATATAACATTTATAAGGGTTTAAATTTAATAAACACTACATCACTATATAATCGCAGTATAATATTACTTTTATATCTTTACAACTTTTCCATTTTACAGGAAATGCTTACACATAAATATTCAAAAACGAATGAGTCGCTGTTTTTTTTTCGAAATGAGGCATGCTGTTGGCCTTGAGGCCGTTATCGGACAGGATGGCGAGCACGAAGTGCCTTCCAGCCTAGCCATTAAGGTAGTTTGCCCACACTAAGTGGGGCGAGGACACCTCGACAGAGTCTTGAGCCTCGGCTCGGACTACCGCAGTGAGGGGGTTTATCAGGGTTGTGGGCCTCGGTAAGAAGGCAGAATGCGGGGCGGGGTGGGCGTTCCCTCGGCCACGTCGATGGGGGCAGTACTTGGGTGACTGAGTCCTACTGCACAAAAGCGAGAGATTGATTGAGTCATGGGGGTCGTTCAGGGAATGGCAGTGACGCGCGCATCTCGATCTGGTTCATAGGCGGCGGCGTCTACCATTAGCGGATTTGGATGCTAGGGAGCCTGTTCGAAGTACCTTTCGGATGCCGCGATCGCGGGGAGTCGGAGGGCGGAGTGGAGATCGACGTTGCACAGAAACTAAAAGGCACCTACAGATATTCGGAGAAAGTGATTTTGAATGACTTGAAGGCTCTTTTGAAGAGCGGGGGCAGTATGCACAAACACAACGCATGCGTAAGAAGACATAATGAGTCAGATACAAACTTTGTACAATGTCACTATGCTAGAAAGCGACATTTTACTCCGTTTGCTGAGCATGTACTGGGGTTGCTCCAAGACGAAGGCGGCTCGGTTGCGGACCACTCTGATGTGGTGTCTGAAAGACATCCTGGAGTCCAAAGTGACCCCGAGGTATATGACCTTATTGATCCAGGGGACGGGACGGCTAAACAGAGTGATCGTGGGGATCACGTGACGTCAGGGGCGGAAGTACCACTGCTGAAAAAAAGCACTGCTGCACTCTTTTCCGGGTTCACCTCCACCCGCCACTTACGGAACTATTCTACCAGCTCAGTAGCGGCGGCTTGGAGTCTCCGTGCGATGGGCACTTAGTTCCTGCCGGAAGTTTAGATAGCGGTGTCATCCGCGAAAAGAGCTATTAAGGTATTACGCGAACGGGGAACGTCCTTCTTGTAGAGACTGAAAAGTAGGGGGACAGCACGGAGACCTCTTGAACCTTGACTCGAAGGGGCAGCACGACGAATGTGTGCCTTCGACACGGTAGCGAAAAGAGCGGTTCGACAGAAAATGTCGCAGGATGAGCACGAGCCTCTCTGACACTCCGAGAGCGTATAACTTGAACATCAAGCCATTATGCCAGACTCGTTGTCGAACGCCTATGCTACGTCGAAGAAAAGAGCGCCCATATGAGTGGGGCGGCGCTGTCTTAGCACTAACGACCTATATACCATCCTCGGTACCCCCTCCATCTCAAAAAATAGATGGATTGATTGGTTGATTGTATTAAGCCAGCGCTTTCTATATTTATTTAATTAAAGTTAGGTATTAAAATCAAACCAGCTACCGTTAAATAATTTATTTTACGTAATATTTAATTGGTTTGCAATCATATTGTAGGTGGCGCCATCGGCGACAAAATCCAGCCTTCCTGCGTAAGCTGTTGTCCTCGGCAGCGTCCCAATCTGGTGCATTTGCTAAGTAACAAACAAATAAAATAATAGAAAATAAAAATATTATACACCTGGAATTAGCCCTTAAATAGGGGTATTAGCTTAATGTTTGCATAATTTGATTGGCTAGGTATTTTTATTACCGCTAGGACACCCACGCAGTATTAGTGAGCTTTTTGCGTTTAGAATCGAAAACTTGCTTTTGTTGTTCAGCACTTGAAATAATATTTTTCTGACACACACTCCACAGGAACGTCACATCTATTGGCTTTTCTTCAGTATCATCGATAATTTTATCATAATCTGTTTGCAGCCAATACCCAAAAACGAAAGCACTTAACTGGGTACATCCAACATATTTTTTATTTATATTACAGTTGATGCCTTTTAAACGTTTGGTGTATGTTGGTCCCATTTGGTTTTATCCATATTAATCCCCATGCTGCGTAAATCATCTAGAATTGTTCGATTTTAACGCTTTACTTGGCCAATCGTATAATACGCGGAATAACTGTTGGTATGACGTGTTACCTGATACTTTTATTATTAAAAGATTTAACAAATTCGTGAGATGTAAAAGCACTAGCCGCATCACCAAAAGGTCGTTTGAGATTAACAAATACTTTATAAATACTTTAAAAATTTTGGTGTGCTCGTTTATAACTACTTGACTTTTTGTACTCTATACAGCAGAAATAAACACTAATATTGTAAATAAGTCTACCGAGACTAACAAGTTCGTGCCTTATTGTACTTTTTACAAATGGTTCTAGGAGATCTGTGCGCAAAGTATGGAAATATCTAGCATATTTTGGTATAAGATACAGTTTATCTTTTTTTAGTCATAAATATTCTTCGAATAAATGCAATTGAGACATTTTTTATTGTATTTAGAAACACCTTTCTTCATTTTTTGAAACCAGTATTGAGATTTAAATCTTTCTATAGTTTTATCTACATCAAAATGGCCTAACTCATCATGAATAGCCCTAATTATTTGTCATATACATTGTTTTGAGACTACCCACCGCCTACCATACTCCGTTTCTCGATATACCGTATTCCCTAATAACTTGTATTCATATTTTGCTTATGGGGTTCGGCATCTCCTGACTCTAAAATTTGTTTAAGATTACAGATACTGGTATCTAGTAAGTGTGCCAATCCTCTTGAACTAAGGCCTTCATGCTTTCATTAAACATAAACATTAGGGATCTTTACTGGAAGGATTTCAACTCAAGGCATCCCCAATCTGCAGTTGCGTATCAACCAGGTCATTGTTGTAAATTCAGTTTACATACAGACAATAAACCAAACAGTCATCTCGTTTATATAGTTATTTAAATGAATGTTTACCTATTCACTGACATACGCAAATTGTAAAAAGACCCTAACTGACTTTGACGATATTGCATACATGCTTAAGCGTTATCCTAATTCTCAAATTGATTATATTTTTCCTTTAAAATAGAGTAATCTCAAATAGATTTATTTGTATTACACATATTTTTTTTTACTCTGAACTAGAGGAAGGAAAGCGGAAACATAGCGGACAACTCCTTCGACACAAAGATGTTCAGAAGCAACGTATAAAAAGATGCAACATTGAGCCCTCACAATGGGAAGGTTTGGCGGCACAAAGTTCAGAATGGCGCGGGATTGTGAAGAGGCGATTTCGCGTGTTCGAGGAACAGCGTAAAGCTGACCTCGACGCTAAAGCCTAGTTCGGACTATGCTAGTATTTTAGTCGAGTAGCGAGTATTTTAGTAACTAAACGTGTCT
>WUAW01008002.1:42870-53044 GCA_017165845.1 Thaumetopoea pityocampa | reverse complement strand
GACCGTGTTGAAATTTATAAGAACCTAGATAATCATCGTCCTAGTCTATTTGTAGAAAATACCTAGCGCATACCGCTGTCTCGCGGGCATATTACAAAGGTTATATGTGGTTTGCATCCACCAAAGACTACACGCGTCCTTCTGTAACCCGTGTGCTCGACCGCGGGGTTACTCGCGTATTCATCCGTAATAAAACTTATAAGAACCTAGACAAACATTGTCCTAGTCAAAATGTAGATAATATTTAACGCGTACCGCTGTGTCGAGGGCATAGAACAACGGTTATATATGGTTTGCATCCATTAAAAACTGCGTGCGTCCTTCTGTAGCCCGTGTGTCTGACCGTAGGGATTACTCGCGTATTCTTTCGCAGTGCGGGCAGGCTTGGGTCTGTGACTTCGTCTTGTGTACAGGAAACCTAGCTCCTCGAATCCTTGGAATTAATCCCTGTAAGGATAAACTTTGTGCGATGAGCACAAATGGTTATACCCGAGATATTTGAAAAATATCAGGAATCTACGCTCCTCTAATAAGTTACTTCTTTCGTGTCCTCCTCATAATTAACTCTTCCCGTGTAATCAGTCCTCTTATGTTATGTTCTCTCCACTTAAGTCAGGTTGTCAACTACCCGCGACTCGTTCAAAGTTAAGGTATGTAAACTACTTTTACGTGAGTTATCGGAATTGTCAGAGTAATTTATATTATTGTTTATATTTACGTGTTAGTATTTTATGTATTTATTGTATTTTCATTTACTTTAGATTACATTTGCTGCTGCGTCTACTTCGTTGTCTTTATACTACCCAGAAGTTGACCTTGACATTAATTCCGCCTTTAAATGTATAATTTATGTGTAAATAATATAATATATATAATAAATAATATTTAAATAAAAATAATGATTGATAAATTGTAGCCTACTACCACCCAGGAAAGACAAAAGACATCAAATATTTAGAATACGTGAGCAGAGCTGCGAGAAACAGTTAATATACATATAATATTACGCATAGAGAAAAAATATGACGTCTTTGTTATCTAGACAAAGAGATTTAAAATTATTTTAGACAATAATTACATTTCTTACTGATGATTAATATTTTTTTTGAACAAAAGCTTTTAACGTAATAGCAATCTTTAAGGATAAAATCGTTAATATAATCAACCGAGTTACCTGCTTAAATCTTTTGTTAAGTTACAATGGCCAGCACTGATGGATCGGAGTTAATGAAAATACTCAATTAATGTGAAAGGGCAGATATATCTCAATGAATTCAGAGCTTATAATGTTATGTTTATTCTATTCATGAATTACATTCTTATTTACTGTATTAGTTTATTTTGTATCCTATATTTATATCGTTATCATGTATATTGTTATCCCTAGTTTATATTAGTACCCACTTCAGAGGCACTGCTACACTGGCCTAGTCGATTGGTAAACTTCACACACCCATGCGGTTAAGCAAGTTTACTGATGAAGTTTTCCTTCTCCGTTAATTACACATTTACATTACATTAATGTCTACAATGCAGAACGAACATGAATCTGAAAAAAATATAGTGGTATAAGATCAGGATCGTACCCAAGACCTTACGATCGCGAGTCGTGTTCAAATTCACTGTACTACCAATGTAATTGAAGGGTAAATTATTTCAGCCTACAAAAATCCCGCGATATGACAACCCGAGAATAATTTTACTAAAGTGACCTTTTTATATCTCTGAAAGATAATACTTTTGTCGAGCTAAAATAACGCAGATATTAAAATCAGGCCGGAGTAAAACAATGTTTCCAAAATAAAGTACCTACCTAACTAGAGTAAATTTAGTCCCTCTCTGTAAAAACAGTAAGCCTACCAACCTTTTCATGACACATGCACATACGTATTTGAATAAATTTCACCCATTCTACCCGGGCAGAGAACTCCGAAAGCACTTTTAGTTCTCCGTTCAAAATGTTTGAGGGATGTTCACCTCACATTGTGATGTCAAATAAATTCATAATTAGGCTTGTTAAGCCCAACAAATTTGTGCCCGCGTTGAGATAATACATTTTCTGTTCGAAACCGATCTATCTTCGGCGTTCGAGGGTTTTGCTAAAAACATTGGAGCCAAAAGTTTGAGCCACATTTGGTATTTCCGGGGCGAAATCAATGAGTATTAATTAATCTATCGATTCACAGTATAGTTTTAACAGGGTTAAAACTGTACATTATTATTATAATTATTTTAATTTTGTTTGCTATTTTTGATGGAGTGAATAAATATTTTCGAATTTACATGTCTGTTTGCCTAAAAGGTCAACTCTTATGTTCACGCCTCACTCAAAATTTACTCAACGGATTTTGGCATGGTTTTAACTCTTATGTTGCTTATCTTCAGAAATGCTATCTTCAAAAAAAAATGTTTTAATGCAATCGTAATAAGAAGTTTTTTTTTTATTATTACTCTCTTTTCTTAATATATCTGTGATCAAGGGAACGAGTTAGTAACTAAGTAGTTGTTATACTATCATGATAATTTCAACAGTTAAGATATTTGTATGTTAGTAACTCGGTTACACTGGGAAAGTCTAATCGTGTTGGATGTAATTATATCATATTCTGGAATGAGACATATTTTAAAATATTTATTAATAATGCAAATAAATTCGCAGTCAATAGCTAATATATAATTTCAAAAGTATATGAAATATAATACATAAATAAAATATTATTATACGGCATCTAATAATCTAATGTCGTGGAACAACAGGGCTTTACATTTAATTTAAATGTATTATATTATGACATAATGTAATTATCTGAAGAACCTCACGCAAGCTGCTGGCGTGCAGCCAGTTGGGCTGACCAGCAACCGAATAGAACTTTAAAAATTATCCCCTCCCTAATAAACTCGCATTACTGAATGTGTTCATGATTTAATTTTGTGTATCATAATTCCAGATTTTACCCGCGGCATTAATGTTCTTAAATACATGTCAGAGACCGTTGAAAATACAATTAGTTGAAAACTCTTTTAAACTGTTGTTTTTATACATCGGGAACAGCTTTTTTCCGGAATTTAAAGTACATACGTTATGTCTTTCTCTGTACCCCTGACGATGTGTGTACAAAATTTCATGATGATTCGTTGAGTAGTTAAGGCGTTAAAGCATAACAAGCAAACAAAAATGAACTCACACTCGCATTTATAATAGTAGAATATATAAGCTGTTGATCGTGGCTTCGGTCGCGTGAATTTCAGTCGTCACCTACTTGGGAAATGCCGAAACAACCATAGATTTATGTAGTCTTAAAACCACTTTACTTGAGCTCTCGCACATTAACAGCGGCAACTAAAGCAAGGATTAATCTGTCTTCAATTCTATGAAATATTTTTTATGAAGCATGCCGCAATATTAAACTCGGGCAATATTTAAGACTGTAATAGTTTTACCAAAATCTACCTGCTGGTTTTTGCGTGAAGCTCGAACCAACAAACAAACAATCGAAAATCGACGGATTTGATTTCAGAACCCCTTAATTAGTCGATATGAATAGTTTCTTAAAATATATTTGATTTAAAAGACTTGACATTTAACAATTTCATAATAGTAGAATATATTTATAAGTGCACCGGGAAAATAAAGTGAGTGCCCAACTCTATTACGGTACAATTTATTGTTGTAAGACGTGAACTGTCTTGAGATTTCGGAATATTTCAGCTGCTCTATGAAAAATATACGCGAAGAGATTAATTCAGAGGAAATCGGAAGGGAAGCTGTTCATATTTTTTTTTTGTTAGCCTATTAATAATATGATTTATATTTTTATTAATAACTTCAACAAAACTAAGTAAGTGTGCTTACATTCGTGCGCTTACAATACAATTGTGTATTATAAATATAAAAATTAATATGTACACTTTTACGTACATATTAATTGTAATCATTATCATAGTCAGACCGTGGAAGTCCGCTGCTGCTGTGGTGTGTGTGGTGTGGTGGTATCGTAATCTCGCTTGGCGGGCCTATTACAGATCACAGTAAATTTTGATTTAAAGACAGAAAAACGTTGCTGCCCACTATCCTAATATAAGTCGTCTAGAATCAAAGGCGGTTATCTCATTTCGAACAATTTTTGAGTAACCAAAAAAAAACCAACACTATTAAATATTTATTTTTATTATATTAACATCTTTGAAAGTAATCAAGATTTGGTGTTGATTTTCCAATGAACATGGCCAATATCAGTTCAAACAAACAGATTATTACTATTAAAAACTTTGAATTTTTGCATTGTGACCTAAAAAGCGCCAAAGGTGTGATCGCCGCCATTGATTCTGTACTAGACATATATCCCTTAACTGGTTCTCAGAGCATTCACAGGAACATATGGAGTGACGCTATTAATATGCCGGCGCCATACAGCACAATATATGTACCAACATAGATACCAATATATATTTGAAGTTGATTGAACTTGATCTGGTGCATTGGTAGTGTAGTGGTTTTAGACACGGCTTACGATCGAAGGGTCGTGGGTTCAAATCCCGGTCCCGTATCACTGAGTTATTATTTGTAATTCTCTACGGTCTACATTGTAGACGCCAATGTACTTAACGGAGAAGGAAAACTTCGTGAGGAAACCTGCATGCCAGCATGGGTATGTGAAGTCTACCAACCCGCACTAGGCCAGCGCGGTAGACTACGGTCTAATCCCCCTCCTGATCAGGGGAGGTCCGCACCCCTGTAGTGGAGACGATATGGACTGGGGATATATGTAGGTACGTATGATCTTGATCTGTTGATTTGAAAATACCACAGGATTATTTGATAAATATTACTACTATTACTTAATTTTATACTAAATCAAATGATGGGATTTATAAACCATATACTGATCTATTTATCTGTACTATTATAAAATTGTTAAGTGTCAAATTTTGTAAACTAAAGATATTAAAAAAACATACTACGCAGATCGACTAATTAAGGGTTTCTGAAACCAAATTCGTCGATGTTTGTTCGTTTATTGGTTTGTTCGAGTTATACGCGAAACCGGCAGGTATATTTTATTACAGTCTTAAAGCAACTATTCAGATTTAAATGCTACGGCATGTTGCATGAAAATCAGTCTAGCAGGATTAAAGATACAGCTTGATCCCTGTTTTAGTAGCCGCCGTTAAGGTACGAGAGCTCAAGTAAAAGTGGCTCTATGATTTTTATATAACTCCATGATTGTTTCGGGATTTCATATGTAGCGGAAAACCGAAATTTACGCGAGTGGAGCCTCGGGAAGAATCTGGTATTAAATAACAACAATTACAAAATAATTATGGGAGACACAACACAATTCATGGAAATAACTTATAAAAGATAAAAAGAAAATCCAAAGAGCCAGAGAACATAAAATTTATTATTTCACATACATAGCCATCGACGTGCTGCTAACCAAAACTATAACACAAACACCACAGAGAATACATACAAAACAAATGTTAACACAAAAGGAGTAATGGGGACCTTTATGAGAACTTATCAAATTACGAAGCTTTGTATGGTCAAGGGAACGGTGCTCAAGTAAATCAAACCTACGCCCCACCGAAGCCAGACAATATTAATGGAAGTAATTAGTTGCTCAAAAGTAATTATATTATATATACACCTCCGGCGTCGACCTTCACCGTTGCTACCGTACCCCAAGAAGCGGCAGAAGTGCGAAATCGTGTGTTAAATTAACATAATATTTCCAACACGACGTACTAATAATATTATATTTTAGCTGATACCCACAGCGTTGCCCGCCAATATATTATTTACTACCTTTACCAATAATAATAATTTAATATTGGTAAATGTAGTTATGATGGTGACTATATAGCCTATGTCCGATTCCAGACTGTTAATATAATTATTAATGAAAACTCTATCACAATCTGTTCAGTAGTTTTTGTGTGATGCTATATAACGCGAATCTTTGCAGTAACGATTTCATTATAGTATATGTATGTATTGAAGCAGTATTATCGAACATGTCATTTCATTTTTTTTAATTTCGACATCGAATCCAAGGCACACGTCTTTAATATGTACAATTAATAATTTAAAAATAAATTATCACTCGCTTCAAACGTGAAGGATCGTGAGGTAACCTGTATATTTGAGAGATTTCCTCGACGACGTATCAAGTCTGCTAACCCTTTATTAGGCGTGCGTTAGCCGTACATAAACGTGGGGCAAAAGATGGGTTAATATTGATGACGATATAATTTTGTTCCTAATTTTCAGTCCAATTTGGATTTATTAAAATAATATTTTTATTAGAATATTTATTAAAATAAGATAGTAAGAATAAAANCAAAATATTATTTTAATAAGTCCAATTTGGATTTATTAAAATAATATTTTTATTAGAATATTTATTAAAATAAGATAGTAAGAATAAAACAATGATGATGTTTAAGCTATAAATATTCTAAGAAAGGTACACTCTTGTTGGTGGGTAAGTTGCCCATAACGCCAGCCTCACTTCCTCGTTGTATAGCTAATGCTAAACGTTGAGCCAAATAGCGAACAGTCTTCTGATCGCCTGTTGTGCAGACCAGACGGACCGCGATCTCTTTGAAAACTTCATTAACTCCTGCTTTTCAAGGCCCTAAAGATTTTAGTTCATAATATAAATAATAATAATGCAAACAAAAATATCCGCGGTAAAATTCTCTATCTATGTGGCTTATGTGACCTCAATGACGTCACATGCCAGAATAAAACTCATATGTCGCTTGTTATCGTAGTCATAGTGATAAATAGCTTACTGGCATTAAACTTCATTAGAGGTGTATCAAGCCATACAGCGTTTGTGATCGAACGTTGGTGAATGAAAAATATGTATGTATTTTGTTAACAAGTTAATTAATAACAATAATTGGGAGCTTTTTGTCGGATAATCTTCTTTAAAGTTACATACAATACATAAACTTATGCCAATAATCTATAGGGATAGGCAGAAACCACAGTTAGCTCTTACTACGATCCCGACACATATACAGCACCTGATCTACATTCAAGCAACTTTTCATACTCTTTCGTCTATTAAAACGCTAAGTGGTTGCTTTTTGGGAAACATATTGTTAATTTGGTCAAGTACGTTTTCCCGGGAACCTTCTTCCGACTCTTCCACTCGCATTTGCCCCGTATATTCATTTAGTCATTCGAATCGCGTTCATTCTCTGTTTAAATTAATCTATAGATATATAATTATTTGTCCCGACTGATTCATCAACGCAGAGCCTAAACCGCGGGGACTACAAACTTGAAATTTTGGCAGTCGATGCCTTTTATCTTGTAAGCACCCACTAAGAAGGATTTATGGAAATTTCACACCTAAGGGGGTAAAATAAGTGATGAACGGTTGTATGAAAATCCGTCATTTTCAAAGTAAGAAAAACAAAATTTAACATACCTGCTTCTGATTAGAAATAAATGGACAGGTATATCGGCGTTTTTCAAAATTTCACCCTTAGGAAATGAATTAGCTTAATAATTTTAGCCCCAAAATGTAACACCGCTAACGTACTTTACAAAGAGATACTACGGCAATTAAAGATAAAGATTCAAAAAACTAAACACGCCAGCGAAGCCGCAGGGAACAGCTAGTATTCTATAAAAACTATTAGAAAGAAAAAAATGTCTTGTTCCGATAAAAGCTAGCCGAGCGTATTGGCTAGAATGCATCAAAGTTCATTACAGTAGAGTACCCGCCTAATGGTACGAAGAAAATATAAGTACTAGTGATGCGACTCGACTGTAACTTTATCACTCGAGTCAATCGAGATTTTCTATAGTTCCACTCGAGCTACCGTGCAAACGCGTATTTGTTGACTTACTCGAATTATTAAGTCACTCACCACTCATACAAGTCCTGAAAAATGGGCTTATTTGAGTCATTTAATTTTTTGATCAAACATGTATTAAGCATATTGATCGTTGAGGCTTGCGGGAATATAATACTACAGATTTAATTTTTCATTAGCTTAATTGCAAATGCAATACATTTGAACAATGAATTAAAATATATAAATCTTTCTAAATTATTATCATCTATACTCAAATGTCATGAAAATGTGAACAATGCGAATCAATTTTATATTCTACTAGCTTTAGCCCGCGGCTTCGTCCGCGTGATACTTGGGTAATCCCGAAATAATCATAGATTTATATAAAAAACCTTTAAAACCACTTTTATTTGAGCCCTTGTTTCTTAACGGTAGCTACTGAAACGAGGATCAAGCTGTATCTTTAATACTAGTGGACTGATTTTGATGAAATATGCCGCAGAATTTAAGTCGCAATAGTACTTTTAAGGCTGTAATAGTTCGACTAAAATCTACCCACTGGTTTTTGCGCGAAGCTCGAATAAACAAACAAACATTGACGTATTTGTTTCAGAAACCTTAAATTAGTCGATCTGAGTAGTTTTCTTTTTTGAATATCTTTAATTTACAAAATTTGACATTCAACAATTTTACAACAGTATAGATTTCTATTTTCTTTACGTTTTTATATATAGAAAACTTTTGCAAACGCAAATAATAACAACAATTCACTCTTTATGCATACATTGTATCTATCAGCTAGTGATGTAGCCTTCGAGTTGAACCGGTAATAATTTAAGTGAGTGATGACCGAGAGTGTTGGATTCGAATGAACTCGATCGATTCTTTTTTTTTTCATTGGAATACGATTTCTTTCCATATCACTTAAAACAAGAGTGAACAGGTTTTTATTAAGCTAGTACGTTTCACCACCCTAGGTTACATCGCCACTCACTATCAGTTGGGATTGTAGTCAAGTATTGGTTTAACTATGTCTAAAAAAAAAACCATTGATTCACGGTTTAAGTATGGTAAAAAAGACCGATTCACTCGCATAAAAATTGTCGCGCCACATCATTAATAAGTACCAACATAAAATGGTTAATGGTTTTTAAAGGACACTTTATAAACCATCAAGCTCATTGTGAAGACATTTGACTCCAACAGTTTTATTTAAAACGGTAACAGTTGTACTACAAAATGTACAGTATTGATGAATGCACGTCTCCAGCTGCATCCATTCCCCACATACACCACAATGCACTTACAACAACGGCACTCTGTGCGACCTATTTGCGCTTGTATTTTCTATAATAGAGACAGTAAGTCAAGACTTAGAGATTTATTTGAAAGCGTTTAGATTTTATTAGTTTATCTTTTGTCTTCTATAAATATCTATAATGTAAGCGCTTTAAATGTTAGATATAACCGTTTCCGTGGGAACGCAAACGATGGACTTTAACACTTTTGAACCTTATAAAAATGGCGGCGTCGTGGTTCGCCACCCGATATGTCTTGTTTCACGCGGTGGCGAAAAGTGAGCTACGGATAGCTTAACTCGTAGTAAGGGAAAAGAAGTGGTTTCTGCCTACCTCATTTCTCCGGTAGTATAGTGGTCAGCATCTCCGCTTTTCATGCGGGAGACCGGGGTTCAATTTCCGGCCGGAGAGCTAGGGAAAAAGCGTGATTGCATGTGGGTATGTATAATCATCCCGAAGTCCGGAGTTCTACCCAAATATGTTGATACCCTATCAACTGGATATATTTTGATCAGTAAGAGAAGACTTAAAGTAGCTGCCGTCGCAGTTTTGCAGAAAGCCTAAGTAGAAATTTCTCCATGATAAATATGTTATTTTGAAAATATGTAGTGCAATTTAGCAAACGAAAACAAATTTTCAAATAGACGTTTGAAAATTTTATCATCTCTCATCGGCTTGTGAAAGTCCACCGAAATAAATAAAAATGATGAAATAAATATGAGCTAGGAGATCGCAGTAGGTGTTCACAGAATTACAACAACATCGATAATGCTTCTATTCCTTATCCTGATGTGATGCGGTTATCCCGGTCTATCATATTTTAATCAAATACAATCTCTTTCTCTCGACCTAGTACTATCGCAACTTTTTGCATTAGGATATACTATTTTTTTAGGGTATGCGACTATAGGGAGGGTTACAATGAGAGAAAATAACTCTTCTTTAAGTCTTACTTTTATTATGGACTTTTGATAGTCTCTCCTAGTAATTCTAATCTACTACTACTATTAAGTCTCTCTCTCTCTCTCTCTCTCTCTCTCTCTCTCTCTCTCTCT
>WUAW01008002.1:27233-38780 GCA_017165845.1 Thaumetopoea pityocampa | reverse complement strand
TCAATTTTCATATATTACTCGTAATATATGAAAATTGAAAATAGTTCAAAAATACCTAAATTTTACTAAATTTACCGGGAACAGAAAAAATCAAGTTTATTTATGTTATAGATTTTTTTAGAACGATATTTCCACGTCACGCTTGCTGGTGAGTGGTTGGTAAAATCTATGTAAACCTATTAAAATAATTCGACTCATTAATGTTACAGATGCCCCGCGACAGTGATTAGGGAGACATATGTATTAAACAATATTCGGAATACTACACAGACAATGCGGACACCATCTCTTGGTGCTACCAACATTGTCTGCTTATTCGAATCACTGAGAACCCTATCTTTAGTAAAAATAGAAGATAATATTCAAATCAAATTAACTGTAACGAATGACATAATTATAAAAAAATGTACCTGAGAGAATTGTTATAACTTTCTTTTAAAATAGGGTTCATCGTCAACTGGTGTCAGAAAAATTGTAATATACTTTCCTACAAAATTAAGTGAAAGAGATGGCTGACCCGGCGCCTTTCTCGTCCCCGCAGTAGGAATACACTTTGTGGATGCAATCAACATGAAAGCCTTCAACTCCACAGTGATTTACGACTTCGGTATACATTTTCCGTAATGTACGCTTGGGTGTAAAAATTTTTAATAAAATCTTGGATACTTTTTTATATTTTCAAACTGCGGTTTACAAATTATACTTATTTCAAACCAATATGACTGTAAAGGTTAGCCTTTATCACCATTATAATGAAAATTAAAGTTTGCGAATTTCTTTAGTATAATAGAGCAGAATTATCTCAATAAATTCAGAGTTTATTATATTTAAGTATTCATGTATTAATCCCCCTCCTGATCAGGGGAGGTCCGTCCCGCTGTAGTGGGGACGATATGAACTGGGGATGACGATAATATATTTTATTTTTGTATATCGTATCAGTCTATTTTGTATCTTCATCTATTTATTAGTATATTATATAAACTTTAAATAAACATGTGTTTCATACTCCTTTATTTTACATCAGATACTTCACCTAACTTATGTCAGCACTATCTCAATGTTGACTGGTAGAAATACCTTAGACATTAAGTCCGTCCATATGCCATAGGTGTGTGAAAAGTAAATAAATAAATAATAATGATCAGTCCGTATAAGACCAACACTGGACGTGCGTCTCCTCCGTAAATGGATGGATTTATTATATGTTATCTACACTCTCGCTGTGCATCTTGTAGTTAGCAGTAGAATATAATCGGAGCATAACGCTGTAACCCAATCTCACAGCTGATTCTTACAGTATCCACGGAAAAAAAATGATGCTATCATTGTACCAGCGCTACATAACCAAGTGATTCTATACAACTAAAATGATAGAGATTTGACGTTGTTCGCGTATCACGCAAAAGCTATTGGATAGATTATGATATTTGTTTGTATTAGACATCTGGTTCTTATTTAGAAAAATAAATATATCACGACATCTCCATTTAATGGAAAGTTATAAAAGATTTACGGAACTATGACTTTTATAGGAACTACGCGTTCAGCGATGCCTGTTGTTGTTGTGTAAGAAGGAAAACCTCCGGTATATTGTTTGCAAAGAAATTTTATTGTGTTTTTGTATACAATTGTTTTTTTTTTGTATATACTCTGTAAATGGGTTCTATATAAAGTAAACTATACAGACAAGGTCCCGGGAAATGCAATAAAAATGTACCGTGGGTTGTTTAAGGCCATTAAATTATAAATAAACAAGTTTTGTGAGGCTCTCGCCACGTGGACTACATATATGACTGCAATTCTATCTCGATGAAATGCACAATATTCCAGTTTCTATTATACATTTTATTAGTAATAGGTGTTTTTATCATATTTAAGCTAGTACTTGACTGCAATCCCACGTGATGGTATGTGTAATATGTATGTATGTAACCTCGGGTGGTAAAACGTACTAGGAACGTAGGAAGACTATTCCAGTCTTTGGCTGCACGTGTTATAAACGTGAAAGCAAATTGCTTCGTACGGGTGGCAGGGATGTATACTAGGTAAGGGTGACAGCCCGCTGTGCGCCTAGTAGTCCGATGGTGAAAGGGGGATGGAGTAATTAAATCGTAACTATTATTAATAATAAACTTAATTAATAATAAATTCCACACTGTGTGGTGCCAGCACAATATTAGCTTCTTCTACTTTCATCAACGCTTTCATACATGCTCGTCGGTTGTGGGTACTCCTATCCTGGCCTTATGTATGTATGTATGAGAATTCATTATTATTATAGTCAGACTGAGGTTGCGGACAAACCTCTGGTTTTCTGCTAGTTTTCGCTGGACTGGAGTACTAAACTCCTAGCGAAATAGTATTTTTAGTTTACTAACTAAAAGGGAATATACAGCAATGTTCATGATAAGTTTGCAATTACAATAATATTATGCGTCCGACCGACCAATGAAGTTTGCCAATGAATTACTTGATCTGAAAATTAAAACAAAAACATATCAATTTGTTGACAAAGTTGCACCGCGGAAAGTTACTGTTGCGTCCGCTTAATCGTCCTTGTACGAGTATGTCGTAAATATCTTTTACACAACGACACAAATGTACAATCATGTTTTATGCTGTGTAGTACAATTAATTCTTGTATTGGAGTGCAAGTAAATCGATGATACTGGTGATTCAATGAGGCATTAGTCACAGGAATTATGATTAGGGTATGTAGTCAATCGGTTAAAGCCAATCCATCATCATCTACTCAACTGATGTTAACTGCAAGGCTAGGGTCTCCTCTCAGAGTGAGAAGAGTTTACAACGATGGTTTAACGTCAGTTGGAAGACTTCACATGCTCTTGGGAAAATCTCTTAGGCATGTATGTTTCCGCGTGGTGTTTCACCCCTCCGGATATCCTTATTTTATTCATCCTTAATATACATACATAGAGTCACGCCTTTTCTCATTAGAGTATGCAAAGCTCCTTCTTTCTACTTGCTACGATCCTGAAATATATTTTTCGCTTCTTCTTTCTATATTCATCAACGCTTTCATACAAGCTCGACAGAGATATATAATAGTAGATTATAGAAACTGTTATAATACCATGGAAACTGATTCAGACGTTGGAAGGGATAAATAGTATACGCCGTCGCAAACGTTGCTTAATTGTAGACTACATTGTTTAGTATTATTTAAACACGAATACAAATTATTATCAATGTGATAGCGATAACATAGAATGTAATACGCTAATTTTGTTTTTAAAATTATGGAAGGAGAATGGAAGTTTCTAGAGCAACAAGATTTACGTCCATTCTGAAGTTTAAATTTTATATAAAAAAGGGTTAGCTCGCGAACGGGCACTTCGTTCCTAGTTTAGTCGAAAGCGAGCTCAAGAATGAAATAAGAAGAAAAAAGTGGAAGTAGTGAGACAGTGAAAAGAACCATTGAAACTGTTTGCATTCAGCACAAATCTAGATTAATGAACGGCAAAACTGTTATATCGAAACTAAAACATGCGCGCCAGGGTCAGGACTTTAAGGGTGCTGCGGTATTGGAGTCACTCGGTAAATTTATTAAGGCGCTGTTTACACTATCAGTTGTTTACTTCCAATCTCCATACTTTTCACGTAAAATTATCGTCAGATGATTTTTTCTTACATCGTAGTATATATTTCATTCATTGTCATCTTCATTAACCCGTGCAAGTCCGCTATTAGACATGAGCCTCTTTAAAAATAAGCGATTTGCTTATAACTTACACGTTTCGCGGGCGTTTTGGAAACCGCCGATTTTGATAATTTTGATAATTATGAATAAAAAGATATTGCTGTTGCCTATTATCGTGGTACATTATTTAGGTGATTTTCACAACATCCACGGGCAGAGATGGAATTGTGCCATTATTATTCCGACGCCACACAGCAATATGTTACACTCAGCTGAGTTCAAACCTAGATCTCCGGGACGAACAGTGAGAAACAAGTGCTCTAGGCTACTATGGATTTCACCGCGGACGAATACGCGAGTAACCCCCGCGACCAGGTATGTAGATTACAGAAAGACTCGTGCAGTTTTCAGTGGTTGCAAATCTCACATAAACGTTGTGCAATGGCCATTGCGCCAATTGTCATGCGCCAGGCATTTTCTGCACGAAAAAAGACTACTATGAATTTCTCGACGTGATAAAATCATTTTATTATTTATTAAATTGTTGTTATCTTGTTAAATTGTTATCATCGTCTAATATTTTATAACATCCTGCAAATTTTTTTTGGTAAAATATATGTATTTACAAAATATATGTATATTATTAATACTCTTATTCTTTTTTCCGTATACTTTGCTATTATATTAGTAATCTTATTCTCATTTTTTTACTATGGAAAGAATTATAGATGAGTTGTTGATGATGATGATCTTTATGTACTGCAGGTATAATAGTAAAATTGTCACTACTATTATGAGAACCGGCACACGGATATATCAGGACTAGCAACATTATCCCGCGATTCAATAAAGGTTATACGATCTCTAAAATACCTGCCGAGCGTGTGGATTAGCGCAAATCCGTTACTGAATTTCATTATACTGATGATACCTACTATTGTAATACAATCAGTAGCGGGAACATTTTGTGTGAGACTTTTTATTTAAATAATAAAACTCCAACGCTCTGAATAAATGACTGACAGCACACGTCTTAATCGGTGGTGCTAGAGCATGGAGTTTTCGACAGTACTGAGAAAATATTTTTAATAATAACTTGATTAATCCTTTAACACAGAAGTTCCTAGACTTTTTTTTTCTCATAAACCACTTTCAAAATTTAGCTGGATCCGGTGGACTCCCTGTAGCTACATTTCTATCATATTCCCAAAACTCAAACAAAAAATGTGAAGATTAGATCTAACTATGGAAATTTGCGTACGCCAAAGTAGATCCCCGTCGAGTCTCCCATGGATCACTGGGGTCCACCTGGACCACTTTGCGAACTAAGGCCTTAACAAATTCACTACTGGATATAAGGATGTGTTTAGTTATTGCCTCGTCGTAGAAATAGGTTTTCCCGAAAGGCAATTTACTTAACAAATTTTCTCGCGCAAACGTGTGACTAGCTACTGAGACAATGCTCCCCGTAATTAAGCTTCTTAACGTTGACGTCACATTACGCACCCGTGTGTGATCGGCAGCGAATGTGTTAAGCGGATCAAATAATATAATAACCATCTGAGCAAATTACTCAAAATCTAAAAGATTTGAGAAAACTGGTATAGTTACTGAAATGTTTTAGATTGGATATCTCATCTGGCGTATGGCTAGCCCGATATAATTATTTATTCAGATAATATACCTAATTAAAAAAAAATGTTCCAAAGTTGAAACTAAATATATATGATTACTAAATTCATTAATTTCGTTTTATTGGTTAACCAGGTACATCTGGAATTAAGTTATCCAATGTAAGTTAAGTTTCATTAAAAAGAGCATATATATTTTTATGAAATGAAATTTCATTAATCATTTCATCTTCAGGGCTGACACAAATTGGTGAGGCAAGTACAAAATAAAAGTATTATAAAATTGATGTATTTAATGCGGAAAATATACATAATATTTGGATACTATCTTCACAATTATTTTGAATCATCGTAGCTCGTTCCAAATCCGAGAATCGAAAAGTCTCGGATTGGATTCTGGCAGGCGATTTAACATTACTGAGACTTCTTCGTGTTTCAGAACGCACTTAACACAGTGGCTCAGTATTTCAACTGTACTGAATATTAGCAGGAATCGTGTGGGCTTATTGCGATAACGACAGATGCCCATTAGCCATCTTAACCCGGCTTACAGTTTCATCCACGGCATAAATAAACAGCATACTCTGAAGCAAAGTCTGGAAAATATTAGACAATGATATCAAAACTTTTTATTAATGGTAATATAATATATATTTTTATTAAAGGTAAAGTCCGTAATAATACTCAGTAAAATATATATGCAGAAACTTTTATTATCACAGATTAAGATATACTGAGAGAGATTTTCTGTTTCAAAACCAACGTTAAAACTTAATACACCCAGATGGCATCCGCGCGCTATTCTGCCGAGATAGTGCACTGCTGTAAAACATTTTATTACTCGTATCTTTCATACAACGCAATCAGTTTAGTAAGAATGAACCATGTGAATATGTGGCGAGAACAAAAGAATGAAATCTTATAATTGGACAAGGTACCTGCGGATCATTCCGTTTCACAGTATTGAAGCTAGTTTGTTACTTTTCACACTAATATCTGTTAGTCTGTTACTTCTGTAATTTGACAAGGAGTTGAGATAGCAAGGAAAAATACACGAAATAAAGTGAACTTACACGTTAAGCGTTGATATGACACGTTAAGTGTAAACACACACACGCACGCACGCGCGCGCGCACACACACACACACACACACACACACACACACGTGTGTGTGTGTGTGATTTATAAATTAAATAGTTAAATTATAAATTATATAATTATCTAATAACATAATGTTACCATTACATTATAAGTTAGTTTAAATTGTTATTTATAGCTATAATCGTAAATCATGCTGGCGTGCCTATAATCCCTAACAACATTGGAATACTATTCTAACCTTTCAATCAACGCAGGCTTATTATGAAAATAATTACTTTACGCACTTACAGAGCTCATTGTACAAATAAAAATATTACTTTGCTAGTAATATTGCAACTCGCCATTATCGTTTCATAAAATCCCCACATTAATGTAGCCGCCGAGGGAATTAGAACACTTTTGTAGCGCTGAAAAAGTTTCTTTTAATCTTCTTTTAATGAAGTTACAGTGGCACAGGTAAGACGCCGGCAGTACAAATACGCCCGGTTTTATAAGACTAAGTAAAAATGTAACAGGGTGTAGGAGTGCTTCCCTCATTACTAATAATTCGTTCGAGGGGGTGAACTAAGTGAAGATTCACCACGAGTCGAACTGGTGCCATATATTATTTGTACTTCAAATCAACAGTGTCGTGGTTATTGAAATGACAGCATTAAAAATGTTTTTTATGGGGTAACACTATGTATGGACATCATCATCATCATAAGCTTTCGAAAGTCTACTACTGTCTGTCTGTCTGTCTCATCATCATCATCATCATCATCATTTCAGCCCGTAACTGTCCACTGTTGAACATAGGTTTCTCCAATCGAATTCCAGCGCGACCGGTCCATAGCCACCAGCATCCAGCGAGATCCAGCGATCCTCACCAGGTCGTCGGTCCATCTCGTAGGTGGCCGTCCCACACTGCGCTTGCTAGTACGTGGTCTCTATTCAAGGACCTTTTTGCCCCATCGGCCATCCGATCTTCGCACTACGTGGCCTGCCAATTGCCACTTCAGCTTGCTTATCTTACGGGCTATGTCAGTGACTTTGGTTCTTCTACAGATCTCCTCATTTCTGACTCGTTTCTGTCTGTCTGTCTTACTGGATATGGGCCTCTTCGTTAAGAAGGAGTGATTTGGCATAATGTGCACGCTTGTCAGGTATCTCGGCGATCGCACTAGTTTTTGTTCAAATAACATGATAACGTTGCTGCTCATTATCCCGGTATTTCCCTTAGTCGGTTCGTAGAGTATCTACGGGGAGATATAAGGCAATGCTATTATTATGCTTACGTCAGCAGTATGGAGATAGGTATTATCAATATTAAGACTTCTTCAGCAAGTCCTAGCATTGTCAGTGGTGTACATTTAATTTATCTCTTGGTTAATCATTACAACAAATAATATAAGCCTTAACTTCCCTCTGTTAAGGAAGGTTGTTGAAACAGTAGCTGCTGAATGGTGTTTGAATGACACTAGTCGTAGGGATTGTGAGGACTACGGGGATAATATTAGACAGCACGACCCATAGACACACTAGCTGCAATAACAGCGGATTCTGGTTTATAGGAAAAAAAATATACTTTTATTGCACACCACATTTTAGTAAAGTGTTATGTTACAACTACGTACTCGTAAAGCGTACATAGGGCGATCTTAGGGCGGGCGCAAACTGCACTCTCTTCCAGATAACCTTTGTATGGACAGGATTGCATAAACATAATATGGTGGCAATCGAATTTCCGCAATTAAGTTTTAAATAGACAATAATAATAATACATACGTAAAAATAAAGATAAAAAAATAGTGTTACACTCTTAGAATACACGTATATACACATTTAATCAAAATAATAACTTATGTTAGTCGAAATAATATGAAGGTGAGGAAAAAGTACATTCGTGGTGTGGTGGTGTCACATCACATACGGTTTGCTATCAAAAGCTCGTTGTTTCGAACCCGTCACCTTTCCTGCTGGGGTAGATAGAAACTACTCTATCCACTTGCTACGATCCTGACATACATCTTTCGGTTCTTCTACTGTCATCAACGCTTTCATGCAAGTTCGTCGGTTGCTGATACTTCTAACTCGGCCTTTCTTCAAGACAACTTGGATTTGATCGAGATACGTTCGCCTGGGTCGACCCTTACCGATTTGCCCATTCAGACTCGTCTTATAAATCTGCTTCGTCAATCTTCTTTCAACCATCTTCTCTATGTGTCTGAACCATCTAAGCGTTCATTTCTCTGTCATTATCACTACATCTTCTTTTATACCACAGATTTTCCTTATTTCACTCTTTCTCTATTTATCCATCCCACTATCGATACCAATGAGTTATTTCTAATTTATGTACGGTCCACATTGTAGACACCAATGTACTCAACAGAAAATGAAAACTGCGAGGGAACCTGCATTCCTACGTGGATGGTTGAAGTCTATCAACACGTGGTAGACTATGACCTAGATTATGGCCTCCTGATGAGGGGTGAATCGTGCCCCTGTTGTGGGGTCGAATATACTCGTAGACTGGGGACGAGGAAAAAGAACCTTAATTGTTCAGGTAACTTCTAGTTTCATGATCATCATAAAGTAAAAAAAAAACAAATCGTATGTTTAATATACAAACAAAACATCAGAAATAAAGCCCACACAAAGCCTACTGGATAAAGCGAAAAGCAAATGTTTGTTTCCATTTAAACAAAATCCACTTAAACTTGTAAGCCAGCAAATCGGAATTATTTTAGGCACTCATGTTGAGCGCGTTTATACCGGTGTATAATTTAATATATCATTTATTATAAATAATTTTGTCAACAAGATTGTATTTGATAGGCTGGAAACACATTTTATAGTAAGCGATATTTTAATAGGCCGTATTTGACACTTCATAAAAATAGAGTTGCAAACGGAGGAAATATAACTAACTAAAGACAAATATTAATAATTAAATAGAAGACAATTTTACGAATTGCTTTGACTAATAAACTTTTCTAACTGTCAGATATCAAATGCGGTCTATTGGAATGGTAATACTTTAGGAGTCCAACTACACTGGTTTGCACTTCGTGCATTTATGTAACGACTAGTCTATGCGAGTTAATAAAATTGAAGTGTCTCTGTGTAATTACGAAGTAACGGCATATTCTTAAGCTTCTTATTCTATAACCATTTACATTTAAAGAAACCTCAAAATTCAGTTTCAAAATTTTCGTTTGCCTATTTGTTTGTCAGAGATAATCTTCGAAACTGCTGAACCGATTTCAATGGGATTTTCATTATCAGATAAAAAACTATTTTTTATTTCGAAAATATTTAGAGTTCCTGAGTAAAATTGAAGAACTCTGGAAATTACAATCGCACACACAAACAGACAAACCGACAAACAGACAAAATTTCTAAAAACTATATTTTTGGCTCCGGTGACATAACTACAACCTGTATGGATGGTTTTTTTGAAAAAATATTCACTGTACAGACATGGCTCGCCTACGATTTTATTATATGTATAGATAAAATAGTTCTGTACCACGTAGTTATGTTCCTTCTGTATCTTAGTAATATAAAATAAGGCAAAAAAAGGTTAAAAAAACGCAAGTGAACAAATTATGAAGGATTATTATAAAATTCCCATCATCATCATCCCCAGTTCATATTCGTCCTCACTACAGGAGCGCGGACCACCCCTAATCAGGAGGGGTACTGGCCGTAGTCTACCACGCTAGCCTACTGCGGGTTGGTAGACTTCACACAGCCATAGCTTCCACACGAAGTTTTCCTAACCCATTAGGTATGTTGTGGGTGGTTTCAATGTAGACCGTCCATGAATTAGAAATAACTCAGCAGTACCAGACCAGATCGAATCCACGATTTTTCGATCGCAAGCCATACCTGGAACCACCAGACCACCGATGTACTTCTGACGTTTATTAACTTTTATATGGGTACACAATTTGTATATTTTAACTACAATTTAACTGAAATTAAGATTACGAATGAAATTAGTTAATCAACCATTTAGATTAAAACAAGTCATCGGATTCTATACAAGAATAACAATCAAACGTCAACAAGAACCCTAGAACCTACAAAACACGTAGTGCCATAAACTGAGTTCGTAAACCAACCCAGAGTAATACAGAAAGGAACGACGTTGCAAATGGAAGAAATATTGCTAGAAATGGTGCCTCAAAATGGCTCTTAAGACATACAGTTGGACGGTCGAGAGAGAAAAAAGACAGTAATAGTGGGACCACCTAAAGCAAGCGCAGTTTGCGTGTCCTGAGCGTATTAAAGGAACTAGTGAGATGTAGCTTCAGTGATTCAGATAAACGTTTCGGTCAGCATTCATTTATCACACCGATGACGCTTTCAGAGTACGGGCGAACGCTACCTTTTTCACCATAACCGATAAAGATGTCGAACGAAGTGTTCCGCCTCTTGTTTGTGGATATTTTCAATGCCTTGTAATTTATTACCGACTTTTGTTTTTATATTACGTCTTAGGAAGCTATTTTTTACGTATAAAAATGATTTTTATGTGTCCGCATTATCTTTGTAACTAGTTGTAGTTAAACATATTTTTCAACGTAATAAAGTATATATGTAAATCACATAAAAGTGACAATATTACAGGTAATAGGAGTATTATAATATAACAATAGCTAATGCAATACATATGCTAAATTACTCTAATGGTCGACTCCTCAAAGTTTATTAAATTTTCTAATATTTATATTAAACACTTCCAAGAAACCTTGTCATATTTTTTGATTCTGATCAAATAAAAGTATTTAAAAATTCACTATTGTGGCAAACAAGTAGAACTTTGGACAGAGTATGTAAAAAAATACTGGATGGATTGGTTTCAGATAAGCATTTTATCGATGAGGCTGCTTTTGTTTTTAAATAATTTGAAATTGGTACGTTGGTTTTATGTGTGTGTTAAAAGCTTATGTATACAATACAAATTTATTATGTTACTAGGTTTTACCCGCGGCTCCGTCCGCGTGAATTTCAGTTTTCCATTACATGGAAAATCTCGATACAATAATACATACATACATACATACATACATACATACACTCACGCCTCTTTCCCTGGCTCTCCGGCGGGGAATCGAACCCCGGTCTCCCGTATTACAGGCGGGAATACTGACCACTAT